>JAJOOS010011879.1:0-35768 GCA_029582725.1 Solanum chiquidenum | reverse complement strand
AAAAGGAAATTCTAATTGGAGAATGAAGTTATAACCCTCATATAATGATCTAATATACCTAAAATAATAAAAACAACTTAAAAATAAATGCCCAAACTCCCCCTCACTTAGTTGGACCTCTTTTTTTTATTTTACAAGTTATTAATGCATAAAACCCATGTAAGGCTCTACTTTATCCTACTTCATTTTGAGGGGCGTTACAGTGCACTTTGATTGGTGCAACTTCTTATCTATGGTGTGTGGGACCGAGGCTATGATACCAACGGAAGTCGAAATTCCATCTCTCCAAATAATTGTTGAGGATGAAATTGAGGATACTGAATGGGTCAAAACCCTACTAGAGCAGCTCACATTAATAAATGAGAAACAATTGGCGGCTATCTGTTTTGGTCAGCTTTATCAGCAAAGGATGTCTCGTGCATACAATAAAAAGGTGCACCCAAGACATTTTGAAGTAGGCCAATTGATCTTAAAATGAATTCTCCCGCACCAAGAAGAAGCCGGGGGAAAGTTTGCCCCAAATTGGCAAGGTTCATATCTTATCAAGGAAGTGTTGTCCAAAAAAGTCTTGCACCTTACTGATGTGGAGGGAAAATCAAAGGCATAACTGTTAATGCGGATGCAGTTAAAAGATCCTATATCTAATGCATTCTAAGATACTGTGACAAGTTTATGGTTGGGAAGACAAAGACCCCTCGTTCAAAAAAAATTATAAAAAAAATCATCTTTTTGAATTTTTGAACTACGTTTGACCTGATTCTGGAAGTATACGTAGGCAAACTTTTGGGGTTCGGCCATACAAAATTTTTAATATTTTATTTTATTTTGATAGAATACTTTCAAAACTGTAATTCAGTTTATGATTCTATTCTAGCAACCGACATTTGGACCAACTCTAAGAATGATAGATTCAATCTGTCTTGCACGGACAATTTATTATTGGAGACAACATTGTGAGTCATAAAAAAAGACTGATGAGTGAAAACCCTTGTGGGCAACTCAAACGGATCAGGGGTCAAGTCCAAAGTGCATGTCATAGTTCACTCAAAGTCGACATATGCCTCCAGATAAGTTATCTTTTTCATTTTTTTCAAAAAGGAATGCCCTTTGTTAAGTATAAGTCTTTCTTGATACAATCTTTCACATTATTAAGTCAAATATTTTGCTAGTCATTTCGGTACAATCTCTTGGCAAAAAAAAGCAAAAGAATGCAAACCTTACTGCGGTTTCCCAAACGTGAAACTGAGTATCAAAGTTGGCATGCCATCAAGAAAGGACTAAAACCACCTCAGATCTTCACTGAAAACTTGTGAAGGTACATGATAAGGTTTCTAAAGTCATGAGAAAAAAAGTTTCAAAAGAAAAATTTATTCTTTGGGAAGTCGACCGCACCATGATATTTGGTAGTACCAAGAAGATCAAGATGCCTAGATTGACAAAGAGGAAGCTTCAAAAGGTTGTTCAACCAAGGATTTGAAGTAGAGTTTGAGAAATTGGCCGAGAGTATGATCAAGTCATCAAATCATCAAGGCCACAAACCAACCACCACGTTAAACTAACAATTTTCTCTTTCCTTTGCTCAACAAAGGAAAAAAAGAAAATGCAGGATTACAAGTCAAAAGATGAAACATCACAAAAAAGAATTTCTCCAAAGTCTTCACATGTTTTTCTATTCGCATTCTAGCCTCTCAATTTAAGACCTTCGAGCAATACACACCAATCTTTCATTAATATGCAATACACACCAGTCTTTCTTTCATTTGCAATACGCACCAATATAAATCCTATGCAATACGCACCCGTCCTTTATTCATGTGTAAGACACACCAGTCTAAATCTCGTGCAATAAGCACCAGTCTTTTATTCACGTGCAATTTACACCAATTTAAATCCTATGCAATACGCACCAATTTTTCATTCATGTGTAATACGCACCCCTTTTTTCTTTCATGTGCAATAACAACCAATCTAAATCTTGTGCAATACACACTAATCTTTTATTAATGTGCAATACACATCAGTCTTTCTTTCATGGGCAGTACACACTAGTCTAATCTCATGCAATACGTATCGATATTTCATTCATGTGCAATACACACTATTCTTTCTTTCATTTCATGTGCAATGTGCACCAGTCCTTCATTCACATTCAAAGTGCATCAATTCTCTATTCATGGGCAATACACACCATATGCATATCCTGGAAACATGCACTAGCATGCATGTGCAATACGCACCATATTCATAGTTTGGATGATACATCCAATCTTAGATCAACCCACAAGGATTATACGTCCCATTTGAAACTCTCTAGGCAATGCACCTCATTTCTCCTTTTCTTCCTAAGGTTATACGTCCTAGTTCAAGATTCTCATATCTTTCTTTTTCTAAAAGAAGCACATCCTGTTCGGGTTCTTCATTTTGTAATCTTGATTTTTTAGTTTCAATTGTCAAATCAAGTCAAAACATGCACTTGAAAATGATGCATAAGTCGCCAAAAGACTCGAAGATAACGCACAGAGCAAGTCAAAGATCAAGACAAGACCCTAAGAAGATACATCAAGTAGGAATCTTGTAACTCCTATAATGTATAGAAGCATATTTTTCTAGCTCTTTTTCTTTTATGTAACTATAGACAGTACATGATGACAAGTAATAAGAAACAAACCTTTTGACCACAATGTTTGATAGGTGCATCTATCAAATTTTCTCAAACTACACTGACCTGATTTCCTTTTAATAAAGGATATGTAGGCAACCTCTGAAGCAAGGTTCGGTCATCTTTTCAAAATGACTTCAATGGAGTTTAAAACAATAAAAAATTAGCCGTCTTTCACTATATTTACTTGAAAACTCTTCATGTTTCCAAGCAAAGAGGGGCATGCTGTGAACACCTAATTTTTGACATGTTTTAATTTAATCCTACAATATATTGTATGATCTTTACTCTGTTTTTGTTTTGTATTTAATATTTTTTTTGTTTGTTTTGTTTATCTTGATTGTTTTTTATTGGCTCAAAGAACTCAATTTTGATTGAATTGGGCTGGTTTAGACCTCATTCTGATAGCCCAATCAATTTTAGACCAGGTTCAATAACAATGGTCAAGGTTTAATCACAACCATTCATAACATTTTGATCCAAGGGCTCTTATGTCACCCAACCAAAAATACAAAAAACTTCAAAAATCAGAATTTTGCCCTATTTTGATTTTATTTTTTCTTCTCCCTTTCTTCCCACCTACCACCATCATCGCCGGATGGCCACCGCCGTCAGCCACAACCCCATCTCCGAAAAATATCTCCAAAATTTTATCACTAATTCTTTCCATCCTCCTCTACACAAATCCACAAACCATTTATCTTTATATGTGGCCAAACTTCCATAGATCTACAAAAAATCGAATACAAATCATTATTTTTTTCTGTAGATTTATGAAGTTTCGGTCATCCTCATCCTATACCCTTTACATAAATGTGTAGAGCTCTTAAATAACTATCTTTTGATATGAATTTTATGTCAAAGCTCCGTCGATTTTTTTTCTGCGATCCTCATTCACTAGAAAATTTATATCAATTTTTTCCTCCTCTCACAGTTTATCCGAATCCGTCAATATCATAACATTTTTAACCACATAAGTCATATGGGTACCGAATTATGTATATTTTGTTAGTGTTCTTTAAGATTTATCATATTGAGTTTGGCTTAAATTTTTGTTTCGAGTTTTTTTTTTTTTTTTTTGTCTTCATTTATTATTTTTGATCTTCAAGATAAGTTAGATGGTTGAATTTTTATTTTAGTGGGTTGTTTCATCTTTTGAATTTTGTGTCTTAATCAAATGGGTCTGCATATTGGGCCTGGTTTAAATTTTCATATGGTCCATTTAGCTATTATTCAATTAATGAATAAAATAAATGGACCATCTAAAAGGGCAATGCAGTATTTTCAAATTAATCTTCTCTTGGAAAAAAAAAGAAAAAGAAAAAGAAAACGAAAAGAAAGAAATTTCATTGGCTATCTTGGGTGGCACATTGGGAAGGTAAAAAGTCTCATGCATGCATTGGTCCTTAGGTTTTTAACAAGAGTGGAGTGCTTCATACTCTATATCTATTTAAACCCCATTCTTCTTTCATTACAAAGAAAAACAAGAAAAAAAGACACACAAAGAACAAGAAAAAGAAAAATTATAAAGAAGAAGAGAGAGTACCAAAGTCTTCTAAAAAAAGAGAGAAAGAAAGAAATATTTTAGAATAGAAAGAAAAAAAAAGAATTTCATCCTTGTGTTGATTTGTTGGTTCAACTAGTTTTGCTTTCACTATTGCTTGTCATCACCTTTAGATATTTCTTTTTACATTTCACAATGTAATCTTAAATAAATGTATATTGTTCTTTATACTTTGTTTAAGTTGTTTATAATAAGTTTACTAGTATACGTACCCGCGCGATGCACGGATAATATAAAAGAAAACAATTATGTTGTACATTATACTCGGACATATATTATACATTTGTTTATATGAAAAAAATATTTTAAATTAATATTTCTCAATATTATGCCTTGAAGAGGACTCGAATCTCTACGCTCTTTAATGAGTGACACCTTTCCATTCAGGAGTTACTCTTGCGTAATTATTATGGCGATTAGTATAGCAAGTTTCTCATCACTTCTTAACACATATTGAATACTTGAATGGTATGTTTGTAATTTTCATGTCCATACAACAACATAATAATTTTTTCATTGACGATCATAATGGTATGTAGCCCGAAAATTATGAACAAAAATTAAATATGACACAAATTTATTATAAAATATGAATTTGGTAAGACCATCAAATGTCATATGAATTATTTATATAGAATTAAATGAGTAATGGATACAAAATGCTAAAATACAATAATTAGATAGATTGTCTCAAAATGTATATTTTAGTTGTGTTACAAATAAGGTCTCCCTTTTTTTTCTCTCTATCTGTGTACACTGTACAAAGTGTAAAATTTTTGTTGGGACGTGCTTTAATTTGCTTTTCTTACCTACATGGCTACATTAAATAATACGATATATATTTTTAAAAATAAATTTAAAAATACTTCCTTCTCAGTTTAATATATATATATATATATATATATATATATATATATATATTTCAAATTTAAAATAAACTTCAATAATAGTAAACTAACAAACTATATTATTTCTATTCAACAGTAAAATATTTTTAACAAAAATTGTATATCAAACATTTGCATTTATTTTAGAAAACAACACGACTTATAGCGAATCATGGGTGAGACAAAATATTTTTTATTCTTTTTTCATGTGGGAAGTTATCAGTTTTTACTCTACATATTTGAATATATTTTTTTTGATAAAAAAAACAAGCAGTTATAAAAAATAATAATTTAGGGAGTAAATAGATAATCAACTATAGTTAAACAGTCATTGAAATTTGAGATTTAAAAAAAAAAAGACATCTAATTATGTTGTTTGATAGATGTATAAATATAAAATATACACTAAAATAAAAAAATATTATAGTAGTAACTTACATTTGTTTCAATTCTGACTCAACCTTTGAATTGAACAAATTGTGTTCTTCCTCACTTGAAAGAACTCAATAAGAGTAATATTACGAAATAAATCGAATATAAATAATTGATCAACTATATTTAAGTACCGAAAATATGACCTATTGATTGTATTATAATTAACTACATGTCATTACATTTATAGATAATAAAAGAACACTTGTAAATTAGTGATTATAAGGACATATCTTGAAAAATCATCTAATTTGGTATTATTATTTTAAATTGATAAGACATTTCTAATTTTAAATTGATACCAATTTTGTGTTTTTGCAAGAAAACAACTTATTTTTTTTGTTGCTTAAAACGATCAGAAACTAAAATACAAAAAAAGACAATGAATTTTTTTCTTTAGCAAAACATGAGTTTAATTATCAACTCCCTAATAAGATAAAATTAAACTGAACTCCTCATTAATAATAAGCACATATGTACATAATAGTAAAATATAATCATATCAATTATCACAATAGACTTATCTAAATCAAACAAACTTAATATAAACAACTTAAACAAAATATAAAGAGCATGATACATTAATTTAAGATTATATTGTGAAATGTGAAACGAAATACCTAAAGGTGATGACAAGCAATGGTGGAAGCAATACTAGTTGATCCCACAAATCCATACAAAGATGAAATTGTTTTTTTTCTTTTTTTTCTAAAATATTTCTCTTTCTCTCTTTTTTCTAGAAGACTTTGATCTCTTCTTCTTTCTAATTTTTCTTCTTCTTCTTTCTATTTTTTCGTCTTCTTCTTCTTGTTCTTTGTGAGTCTTTTTTTCTTGTTTTTTCTTTGAATTGAAAGAATAGTGGAGTTTAAATATGTGTAGAATCTGAAGCACCCCACTCTTCTTGAAACCTAAGGGCCAATGCATGCATGAGATTCTTAACTTTTCAATGTGCCACCCAAGATGGCCAATGAAATTTCTTTTCTTTTTTTTTCCAAGAGAGGATTAATTTGAAAATATTGCATTTCCCTTTTAGATGGCCCATTTCGTTTATTCATTAATTGAATATAACTAAGTGGACCATATGAAATTTAAAATAGACCCAATATATAAACCCATTTGACTAAGACCGAAGATTCAAAAGATGTCCACTAACAAAAATTCAACCATCTAACCTATCTTGAAGATCAAACACAATAAATAAAGACAAAAATAAAATAAAATATAAAATAATAAAAATTCAAGCGAAACTCAATATGATAAATCTTAAAGAACACAAACGAAATATACATAATTCGACACCAAAATGAATTATGTGATTAAAAAAGTTGTGATATTGATTGATTTGGATAGAGGATGAGAGAGGGAAAAAATTGATATAGATTTTTGGGTGAATGGGGGGCACTGGAAAACTTGGTAGGAAAACTTTTTGATGGAGTTTTGACGTAAAATTTATATCAAAGGATAGACCCCGAATAGATCTACATATTTATGTAAAAGGTATAGGATGATGATGACAAGAGTTTCATAAATCTAAAGAAAAAAGTGATGATTTGTGTTTGTTTTTCGTAGATCTATGAAGTTTGTCTATGAATAAAGATAAATGGTTTGTGAATTTGTTTAGAGGAGGGTGGAAGGAAATAGTAATAAAATTTTGGAGAGACTTTCCGACGATGGGGTGGTGGCCGGGGATGGCAGTGGCGGCAGCCAGCCGGTGGCGATGGTTGTAGTTGAAAAGAAAGGAGAGAAGAAAAAATAAAATAAAAATAGGGCCAAAATTATGATTTATGAAGTCTTTTGTATTTTTGGTAGGGTCACATAAGAGCCCTTGGATCAAAATGTTATGAATGGTTAGGATTACACCTTGACCATTGCTATTGGACCGGGTCTAAAATTGATTGGGCTATAAGAATTGGGTTTAAATCAGCCCAATTCAATCAAAATTGAGTCTTTTTGCAAATAAAAAAATTAATCAAAATAAACATAGACAAATGAAAAATACTAAATACAAAACAAAAACACAAGAAAAAACCTTACTATATATTGTAGGAGTAAATTAAAACACGTCAAAAATTAGGTGTTCGCAAGGAATACTTATTCTTTATAATGACCTTGTGCAACTGGCAGTAATCAATACACATCCTAAGGGAACTATCTTTCTTTCTCATGAATAAAACTGGAGCGCTCTCAGGTGAGACACTTGGTCGGATGAAGCCCTTATCAAGAAGATCTCTTAACTTCTCTTTTAACTCTTAACTCATCTGGAGCCATTTTATATGGTAGAATAAAAATGTATTGAGTATCGGGAATAATATCTCTTTTGAACTTTATTTCTCTCCCAAGAGGGACTCCGAGAAGATCAAACTAACTGAATAGACGGTGTCTCAACACTAGACTCATTAACTCGGACTAAGTGATAGATGCAATCCTTAGAAATTAACTTTCTGGCCTTAATATATGAAATAAAACAACCTTTAGGCATTGGTGAACTACTTCTCCACTCTAAAATTGGTTCATTAGGAAACTTAAATTGACTACTCGAGTTCTGTGATCAACTGAGGCATAACAAGCATGAAGCCAGTCCATACCTAGAATAATATCAAAGTCCACTATATTTAGCTCAACTAAGTCATCCATGGCTACATAAGGAGTCACAAAAGACAAACTAGCACTTGGATCAAGTAAGGCATAAATATAAAAAATAAGGACTCTAAGCGTACCAGTGACAACATCTGGTGAGTTTTCCTGATCTTGGCGACTAACTATAGCATATAAACAGTTATTACCTCCGCCTGTTCCTAAAGTAGCTCCTCTCTGGGTATTTCTATCTGTTGGAGCTTCTGAAGAAGATTGGGCTCTATTACCCCCATTACCTTACCTCTCCTTAGAGAATTTTTCTCATAAAATGACATGTCCGACCACACTTGAAACAACCATTGGAGCCATAACGACATTTTCATGTATGGGTCCTACCACACTTAGCACAAGATGGGCTCCAAAATCCCTATGCCACACTACCCTAAGACTGAGTACCTTGAGCTCTGAAATTATGAGAACTCTATTCCTGCGATCATTCCCGTTTCTTGGTGCATGTGCACTAGCTGGAGATGGAGCAGGTCTAGATGACCTCTGCATAAAATATGGCCGATGCCCATTCTCGGTCTTTTGCTGGACAATATCATTACTTGTTGTCTTGGCCCTCTTGTTGCAAAAATCCTCTCTATCTTTTAACTAATCCTCCTCAAGCGGCTGTTCATAAATCATGAGTCTAGCTATGTCCATGTCCCTTATCAACATAGTTGTATTAACCCTCCTTTTTAGATAGGCGAGATAGCCTGGACACAAACAAACTAATCCTACTCCTCATATCCACCACCATCTCCGGTGCATAGCGGGATAGCCGAGTAAACTTGAGACTATACACCTGCAGACTCATCACTTCCTGTTTAGATTTAGGAACTCTCTCATTATAACTTCCCTTAGCTCTTAGGGAAAGAAGCGACCCAACAAAGTATACATTGCCACGCGTAAGCACGAGTTAGAAGAAACTTTTATATAGTTGAACTCTATCGCACGAACAAGAGTAAGAGGAAAGTGAAATGTTTCTAAATGTCATAGTTTCTTAATTATAGATGTGGCACACTTTACGCTGATAATAAGGACTCTATAGACACCACTTAATAGACACCGTAGAACTGTTGAACTCTGTACTTTAATACCAAGTTTGTCACACCCCGAGCCTACACCCTGGACGTGGCCGACATTCGAGAACTATCTTTGGTCCCCAAGAAAATTATTGACCTGATTGAATACTTAGTGGAAGATTTACTCAAGTTATAACAAACTTAGAAATAGAATTTAAAACATTCAAACCCAAGAAAATACTTAACTGAGACGGTCTGAAAACACGTAATTGCAATAATAGTATGCATACTTTGCAAAATAGTCTCAAAACATCTCAAACAAAAAAAAATACTGAGAGACTCCTCAACTCTAAGTATCTATGAATCTGCTATAGTTCAACATGGATGTTGGGACAAGATCCACAACACACTAAGAGTACTAAACTGAAAGGAAAAATGGAAATCCTCTGGAATGCAAGGAGGCTCACCAAAGCTAACGGGAGTGCCAAAGATATCAACGCAGTGCATGTTAATGATCATGAACACATGTATCTGAATCATAAAAGATGAAGGTCGAATGACATCAGGACATTTGAGTGTACGAGTATGTAATAAGGCTGAGTAAAACAAATAACTGAACTGAATGACTGAAAGAAATCAACTAAATCAATACATGAACATGAAGTGAAAACCATTTATGGTTTACAATAAGATATGCAATAAAATTAATATGAAAATAACATACTTTACTTGTGGGGAGTTTCTCTAACGGACAACCATTACTATGAGCCTACCAATGATACAATGTTTTACCCACGTTGCAAGGGTCATCCTATACCTTGCCGGGGGTATAAGATGATACTGTAACTATGGATTCATCTAATAGGCCTTCTCAAAGGCAGTGAGGAGTCTCACGAAGAATCAGTGCTATCATATCCATGATGGCTACGTATTTTATGGGACTTTTAAGTTTTAATAGACTCCTACCTAACTCGATACCACTCCTATACGTAGTTTTATGGGACTTTCATAGACATCAAATTGGTCACCATTTACACAATCAAATTGAACTTATTTCGGGGATGACTTATGTTCCATGAAATTATAGCACATTTGATGCTCAAAACTAAAGATTAGAGAAAGAAATCGAGTGTGTTTATGTGGATATGATGTTTTCTTTGATGTTGAATAGGTAAAATACTTGGATGCAAAAGATATAAAAAAAACAAAGAAAAGTGAACTGAAGACAACACCACGGAGCCCCAGACGGGTCATGGTCATGTTGACATGCCATATGAGGTCTCGTGGAAGGGAGGTAGTGAAACCCTTCAAACTACATATGTAAAGAATGAAGACCGTACAATCCCAGCCGTGCCGTGGTCCACTTGACGAGTCTTCTCACGGCTCGTGGAAAGAGACGCAGTAATAGCTGAGGAGGGCCTAGTTTAAACTGAAGGCCATGGAACCCCAGACGGGTCGTGGTTGAGGTAACAAGTCGTGCCTCTGCTCATGGAATGAAGGCAGGAAAGTCAGTGGCCACCTAAGTGAGGCCATAACTCCACGGAGCACTAGACGGGCCGTGGTGCTTAAGATGGACCGTCTAGTTGCTCGTGAGGACTACCAGTGAAGAAAGCCCCACATTGTCCAAGTGTGGGACCAAAGAGGGCTTAACGAGCCATCTATCCTTAGACAAGCCGTTAACCTGCTCGTGAAGCCTCACGACAGTGCAGTCCTACTTCGAGTAGGACTTGTTTTTAGAAACTATTTTAATTACTTAGGGTTTATTTTTGAACATTATCTCTTATCATCCATTTTTGGTGACATATAGAGCAAGCAAAAACAATAGTTTCATATTCAAACACTTTGCTTTGTCGATTATTTTTTATCAAAACTTGGTGATCGTGTTTAGTGTTGATAATCAAGATCCTTTTGGTTTTCTATTATTGTAAGTCTTTTACCATGCTTCAATGATATCCTCTTCTTGTTTTCTTGAAACTATGAGAGGCTAAAATACCACAACTAGAGTTGTGGGAACCATGACTAAAACATAATTACGAATTCAAAATATGAGTAATGTTTTGTTGTTAGTTGTAGATGTTAATTTTACTTTCATTATGAGTTATTTCTAATGAGTGCACATATTAGAACCTGCAGGCATTCACCACTTTTTCGAGAGAAAAGTGATAATTAGGAAAAAGTAAGAATCATATTCCATTAACTTGTTATGAAGATTTGAGTTCGGGAAAAGATAATCTCCTTAAAAATTATGCAAGGGTAAACATCTAAACACTCTAAGATCGATAGGAAAAGAGTGAAATTCATCTAATAGGGCTAAGAAGCATTAGATGTACCTAACTTTCTAGGAACATGTAATGTTAAAAACAGATTGTTACTTGTATACAAATTCGATAACTAACTAAAGGTCATGAGGAACACAATCCTAATTTTGTTAAATCTACTACTGAAATCTTGGATTTGGAATAATTGTTGCTTCTGTAAGCTGTGAAACTGAATTCAACTTTGGTTACTTAAACAATAAACAACCCAATATTTACTTTCCGCAGATTACTTTATTTTGGGAAATAATGACCACAATTGAATAAGAGCGTTAGTAAACCTATTTCTGTAGTAAATTCCCTGTGGGATCGACTTCAACTCTAGTTCAATTTTATAAATCGACTTCGATCATTAATACTTCTTAATTGAGGTGTAAGTTTGGCCGTATTAAATTTGGTGCCGCTGCTAGGGAATTTTGATTCAAAAATACTTTACTAACGATTATTTTAATTGTAGTTCCATTTATTAATTTTAGTTTTTGTTTCTTGTAGGTAAGTACTAGTGCATACCAAAGACCAGAAGTAAGGGAACACCTTTGATTCCTTACGATCCAGAATTGAGAAAAACTATAAGAAAGATGGTGAATGCACACGAACTCAAAGCTCAGAGATGGAGACAAGATGATGAGGCCCATGCTATAGGCGGTCAACATAATTCTAATGAACCAACTAGGGTAGTTGAGGATAGTAAAGGAGCAGAGGAGATAGCTCTTCCTCAACACTAACAACTAGCTCCATGGGGTCGAGTTCAACAACAGGCACATATGGTATTTGAAAAAGATGATCTGGATTTGGATGGGGCTGGAGCTATAGTATTGCCAATGCTACCTGCAGGAGTGAAGTTCACCATAACTAGCACCATGATCCAACTTCTGATCCTGAAATGGATGTTCAAAGGAACTACTGGTGAGGATGCCAATCAACATCTGATGAATTTTGTGGTGATTTGCAAGTCTGCAGAAATCAGTGGAGTCAGCCAAATTGCTATAAGGCAGAGGTTGTTTCCTTTGTCACTAACTGGGTAAGCAATATACTAGTTGAATGAGTTGTCACACGACTCAATCAGAACTTGGGCAGAGTTAAGGTAAGCTTTCATGGAGCGATACTTCCCAGAAGCAAAAGAACTGGAGATGAAAGATAAGATATGTTTGCACAAGGAGCTACCAAGTGAAGTGAAACATGACACTTGGTATAGATTCAGCCAAAATCTGAAGAAATGCCCAAATCATGCCTCACTTATGGGCATTTAAAGCAGGCCTTTTATAGGTCACTAAACTTTGTGACTTAACCTGTTGTAGATGTAGTGTATGATGGATCGTTCATAAAGAAACCATTCCCAAAGATTATGGTTATGATGGATGAAGTCTAAAAGAACAACATGGCTTGGCATACTTGAGATGCAGAGGTAGGGGAGCTTGGGTTCACTTTTGAAATCTCAGTTAATCGAAGAAAGAGAGAAGAAGAAAAGGACCAAGACATGGCCCATATGAAGATGCAAATGGACATTCTCACGAAGCACATCATCTCAGGTCCACAAAAGGTAAATGCAGTTGGTGCTGCCAATTAGTATGAAGAACAAGAGGATGATTTTTGATGAGGAGGCCTAGTATTTGAACAAAATGGGGGTTTCCAAAATTATAACTCGGGCAACCAAGTCTATAATTCTAGAAATTAAGGTTGGAATTATCAAAAAGATTGTCAATGTGATAGACCAGGTAACCGAGAGCAAGGTAACTGGCAGAACAAAGAGGATACAAAAATGAATGCAGTAGGTGTATGTACCTCCAGGTAATAGAGATCGAGCAGGTAGCAGTTCCAGTAATTCCAGGATGGAGGATATGTTAGCAAAGGTTCTTCAGAAGGTTGAATATACAAATGTGGGGGTAAAAGAGCTGATAAATGATTTCTCTAGTATGATTCAAATTTTTGACTCACATTCAATAGCTATCAAACAGTTGGAGCAGCAGATTGGGCATCTGTCCACCTCATTAAATCAGAGAAAGAATGGAACACTACCTAGTGATACCATTCAGAACCCAAAGAAAGATAGGCATTGCATGGCGATCACTACGAGAAGTGGTAAATCACTTCAAAAACCAAAACATACAAGTATTGAGAAGGAAGAGAGCATAGAAAAAGATGAGGAAGCAAAGGTTAATGCTGAAATCATGGATGACTTAGAGGTAGCTAGAATGGTAGAGAAGCCATCGAGAGCCAAAGAATCTACAATAGAGGTAACTTTGCCTTTACAACAAATATCCAGACCTCCTCCTCCATTTCATCAAAAGCTCACAAACAAAGTTGAAGATGGAAAATTCTTGAAGTTCATATCTATGCTTCGACAACTATCAATGAATATTCCGCTTGTAGAAGCTCTGGAGCAGATGCTAGGCTATGCTAAGTTTATGAAGGACTTAGTAACAAAGAAGAGAGCTGCGAGTTTTGAACCAAAATATAATGTTCACCATTGTAGTGCTATTGCTAGAAGTTCTTTGGTGCAGAAGAAAGACGTTCCATGTTTATTCACTATACCATGCACCATTGGCACCTTCGAGTTCGCTAAGGCTCTATGTAATCTAGGAGCGAGTATTAATCTTATGCTATTGTCCATATACAAACAACTTCGGTTGAGGGCTCCAAAGCCCATCACGATGAGGTTGATGATGGCAGATAGATCACTGAAGAGGCCTATGGGTATTTTGTGTGATGTGCTGGTTAAGGGGAAAAGTTTCATCTTTCCATCTAATTTTGTGATTCTAGATTGTGAAGTAGATTTCAAGGTTCCCATAATTTTTGGAAGGCCATTTTTGGCCACTTGCAGAGTTCTAGTTGATGTAGAAAGTGGAGAGCTGAAATATTGGCGGAATAACGAAGAGGTCAAATTCAAAGTGTGCAAGTTGATGAAACAACCACAAGATATGAGTGTGGTGTCTGCAATTGATATTGTTGAAGAGGGGGACACTAAAGCATCCATAGAAGAAAGATTTGTTGTAGAGACATTGGTTACGGTAATAATGATTTTTGATGAAGTCTTTCAGCTCGATTATGCTGAAACTTTATATGCCCTGCAAGGCATGAGTTCACATTCATATTCTCCCAAGTAGTTAGACCCAGACTTGAAGAACATGCCAAATTCTCCAGCAAAACCATCTATTGAGGAACCTCCTATTCTTGAATTGAAGCAGCTGCCTGGTCATTTGAGGTATGCATATCTAGGAGAAATAATACTTTGCCAGTTATTGTGGGTGTAAATTTTAATGTGGAACAAGTGCAAGCACTGATGATGGTGTTGAAGAGATTCAATAAAGCAATTGGTTGGACCAATTTTGATATCATCGAGATACCTCCAGGAATTTGGACTTATAAAATTCAGCTGGAAAAAGATTGCAGTCCGAGTAAAGAGTATCAGAAGAGGTTGAATCCACCAATACAAATGTGGTAAAGAAATAAATTATCAAGTGGATGTATGTAGGGGTGGTGTACCCCATTTCTGATAGTCATTGGGTGAGCCCAGTGTAGTGTGTGCCCAAAAATTGGTGGAATGACAGTAGACGCAAATGCGAAGAATGAGTTGATTCCGCAAAGGCCAATTATAGGTTGGCGAGTCTGCATGGACTTCACGAAGTTAAACAAATAGACCTTGAAAGATCATTTCCTAATGCCTTTCATGGACCAAATGTTAGATAGGCTGGGAGGTAAAGGGTGGTACTATTTGTTAGATGGATACTCTGGATATAATCAGATCTCAATTGCACTAGAGGACCAGGAAAAAACCACATTTAAATGTCCTTATGACACTTTTACGCTCAAGCGCATGCCATTTGGATTGTGTAAAGCACCAACGACTTTTAAAAAGTGTATGACGTCCATCTTTACGGACATGGTTGATGACACTTTGGAGGTATTAATGGATGACTTCTTTGTAGTAGGTGACACTTTTGATGACTGTTTGTTAAATTTTAGCAGGGCACTACAGTGGTGTGAAGAGGCAAACCTGGTGCTAAACTTAGAATAATGCCACTTCATGGTCAAGGAAGGCATATTCCTAGGCCATAAGGTGTCCGAGAAAGGCTTGGAGGTGGATAGGGCAAAAATTGAAATGATCGAAAAGCTTCTACCACCTATATTTGTAAAAGGGATTCAGAGTTTCTTGGGTCATGAAGGGTTCTATCGGCGTTTCATCAAAGACATTTGTAAAAGTGCACATCCTTTGTGTAAGTTGTTAGAAAAGCAGATGAAATTCACTTTTGATGAAGCATGCACAAAAGCTTTTGAGTGTCTGAAGGCAAAATTGATCTCACCCCTAGTAATCATTGGTACAGATTGGTCAGAACCACTTTAGGTGATGTGCAATACAAGTGGTGTATCTTAGGAGTTGTGCTAGGGCAGAAGCACAATAAGATTTTTCACCCGATCTACTATGCAGGCAAGGCGTTGAATGGAGATTAACAAAACTACACTGTCACTGAGCAAGAGTTGTTTCCAGTAGTGTATGCCTTTGAGAAATTCAGAGCATACCTGTTTGGAACTAAAGTGATAGTTCACACAAACCATGCAACACTGCGGTACTGGATGACGAGGAAAATGTGAAGCCGAGATTGATAAGATGGGTGTTGTTGTTACCAGAGTTTGACTTTGAAGTCAAAGACAAAAGGGGCTGTGAGAATCAAGTGGCAGATCACTTGTCCAGATTGGAGGCAGAGAATTAAGAGGAACCTTAGTTAGACATTGATGACTCATTTCCGTAAGAACGGGTATTAGCTGCTACTCTTGATCTGATTCCTTAGTTTGCTGACTTTGCCAATTACCTTGGTAGTGACTTGATGCCTGAAGGGTTGACTTTTCGACAAAGTAAGAAGTTCTTGCATGATTTGGGTAAGTATTTTTTGGATGCACCTTATTTGTACATGGTTTGTGATGATAATATCATCAGTTGATGTGTGCTTGAAGTTGAAATGTTGAAAATTCTAGAAGCCTGTCATTCCTCTCCAGTAGGTGGACACCATGGGGGTGCTCGCACTGCCCACAAGGTGTTCCAAAGAAAATATTATTGGCCTACAATTCATCAAGATGCATTCAACCTGGTTAAAGGCTGTGACATGTGTCAAAGTCAAGAAGCCATATCCTGTCGTCATGAGCTACCTATGACTCATATCTTGGAGGTTGACTTATTTGACGTATGGGGGATTGACTTTATTGGACCATTTGTGAGGTTTTTCGGGCAAAAATGTATATTGGTAGAAGTTGATTATGTCTCCAAGTGGGTTGAGGCTGTGGCCTTGGTAGATAATGATGGCAAGAGTGTTGCAGGCTTTCTAAAGAAGAATAATTTCTCAAGGTTTGGCACACCTAGGGCAGTTATCAGTAATGGAGGATCACCCTTATGCAATAAAGTTTTTAGCACTCTTTCGGACAAATATGGGGTGAAAGAGCACAAGGTGGCAATGCCCTATCATCCACAAACAAGTGGCCAAGTGGAAGTTTCAAACAGGGAAATAAAATTGATATTGGAAAAGACAGTGAATGTCAGTGGAACGGATTGGGCAAGGAAGTTAGATGATGCTCTATGGGCATATCAGACAACTTTCGAAACACCCATTGGTATATCACCATATCAGTTAATGTTTGGAAAGGCATGTCATTTGCCTCTAAAGTTGGAACATAAGGCACTATGGGCGCTAAAGAAGTTAAACTTGAATTGGAGTGAAGGAGTGAATGTGTGAATCGAGCAGATCAATGAGATGGATAAGTTTCGACTAAGGGTTTATGAGAGATTTGCATTATAGATGGAAAGAATGAATCTGTATCACGACGAGCATATCGAGAAGAGGACTTTCAGCCTTGGAGACTTAGTGCTATGGTTTAACTCAAGGCTACGCCTATTTCCGGGAAAGCTGAGGTCCAAATGGTCTGAGCTATTCAAAGTGACCCAAGTATTTCAATCTGGAGCAATTGAACTTGAAAACTAAAAAGGTGAGATGTTCAAGGCAAATGGCCAGCGAGTCAAGGCATACATGGGAGTTCCAGAAGAAATGAATATAGTTGAGGAATGCAAACTTGATGTATTCGAAGTAATCAAGTAACCTTCATCGCGCCGTGACGTGAAATTGTGCACTACTTGGGAGGTTACTCAAAATGTATTTGTGATAAGCAGAAATTTCATTTTTGTTATAGAGTCATAGTGTGTAAATGTGTGTAGGAAAAAGTTGAGGCCTGAAGTGCTCTTCACGAGCCACCAAATGGGCTGTTGAACAATTCACTGCCTATGAAGATGCAAACCAACACAAGCAGAGCTCACTGGAAAAAAGGGAAATAAGGTTCACAGAAGGTTTTATGGCTCGTCTGGCCATAGACAGACCATTTAGCCCATCGTGAACTTGCAGGTAAGTTTTCTTGCCTAAGTCCTGATCACGAGCATTTGTACGGGCTGTGGTGCTCTTCATGAGCCACTTCACGGCCCATCAGGGTTAAGTCGACACTGATACCCATCCCCACCCATGCGATAAATAAATGAAACTCAATGTATTTAAAAGCTTTCCAAACGCCAAAAGGCAGTTTCTTCCCCCCTCTACTCCTACTCATAATGTTTTTTGGTAAAATAAGAGGTTTCTAACTTCTATACAAGAAATGAAAGAATAGTTCAAGACCTAATTCAATATTGCAAGATATTTCCAAAAATCAAGTTTTCTTCTCCTCTTTGCACAAAAATTAGAGTTCAATTTGAAGTAAATTCTCACTCTTTACTTGATATAAGTTTGATCATATTGAAATCAAGTATAGAACTACTAATTATTGATCCTCTTTTGGTATTATTCAATGAAGATTGATTATGTGTGTTTTATATGTTATGGGTATAGTATGAAGTTAACAAATTTCCATGTTAGATGTTGATTTTATATTTGCTTTGTGATGGGTTTGAAAAAATAAAATGAAATCATGTGTGGGAAGGCTAAGAAGGTCGTTTTTGGGGTGTTGTTGAATGAACAAGTTGAAACCTAACCTGAGTGTAAGTATACAACAGGTTTCACGGATTGTGTAAGGGTGCACGGGCAGTGAAACCCTTTGTAAACCACACTTAGGTGGTTGATGTTCACTGGATGAAGCTCACAGGGCTTAGACGGGCCGTGGTATCTACCATAAACCATATAGAGCCACGTATAAAAAAAATTATCAAAAAGATTTTCCTTTTCTTATTTCATTCTTTGTTTATTGTGTGGTCCTTCCCAGTGATAGATTGAGTGACGACATTCTTATGGCAAAGAGTCAGTTTGTATAACTACATAAGGGAAGTCTGAGTACCCATTAGTGTGTCATTTGATATACATGGATTCTAACTCGCTGTCTCTCAGGTTCAATGTCAAAACCAAGGTGCAAAACGGCACAACCACACACCTCACCCCCTGCTTCTCTCGAACAAAGTTCAAGTGAGGAGGCATCTAGAAGCTCTGCGGTCTGGTTCAATACAGAAATTAAGGATCACTCCCCCCATGCCACTAGATCTCGAACAGTCAGGGCTACTGTACAACACACTCCTTCCCTATCTAAAGAGGAAGATGATTGTTTTTGGAGTGAGTAGGGGTCTGATGAGTCACGGGCATCAACTAATGACCCACAACCAATTGAGGGTCAAGAAGAAGAGAGGGAGAATCAGGAGAATAGTGATTCTAGTGAACCTGATGAGACGTTGGTGCAGTTTATTCGCCAGATCGAGGCTAACCTAGTGATGCAGCAACATCTCATTGATGTCTTTCGATGGATGTGGGCCATTCATGGATCTAGGGAGATATGTGATAATGGAATACTATCCAAGTCTGAAGGTATTGACGGGTAATCTATTATCCCTGGGTCCACAAAACATTATAAATAAGTTGGGTGTTGACTGGAAATCTTGCTGCAACTATCCATTCGGAAGGAATGGTTGAATTTGGTCACTGTGGAGGAATTCAGCCCAAATACAAGTGGAGAAGCTAAGTGAGCAATTCATCCATTGTACTCTCAGTGATAGTGCTAGTTACTTTAAGAAGTAAACTCACCGTTGTGTATGTCAAGAATGACAGTCTTACCAGAGCTCAACTTTGGTTAGAACTGATTGGGATGGGCAGACTAACTCAAGAGTGCTCGATTATAACGGGTGACTTCAATAATGTTCTATCATCAAGAGATAGGTTGGGTTCCCCTGTGTTACTAGGTGAAACTCAAGACTTCCAAGACTGCATAGAAACTTCAGAAATTACAGCATTGAAATCCACAGGGTGTCATTATGCGTTTTTCAATAAACAACAGTGTAATAGCAAAGCTTATTTCAAAATAAATTGGGCGTTTGGTAACTTCCCCTAAATGAAAAATTATGGTCATGTGAAGGCTGATTACCTAGGCGCTGGTATTTATAACCATTCCCCTATTCTGATACAAGTGTGCCCTCCTCCTTATTCAAATCCTAAGCCATTCAAGTTGTTCAAAACAGTGCTCAATCATCCAGACTTTGGTAGGCTAGATGATGAAAGTTGGTAGAAGCTGACTCGAGGGACAGCAATAGAACGATTGTGGCAAAAACTGAAACATGTGAAGATAGGATTAAAGAAATTTAGTTCCTACATGGCATCTTATGGTCAGAAATTGGTAGAGGCAAGACAGGAGTTAGAAATTACTTAGAGCACCTTAGTTACAAATCCCCTTTGTCCAAGGCTAATTGAAAAGGAGAAATACTTTCTAGAAGAAATTAGGAAATGGAGTGATGTAGAAACACTAGTCTTGCAACAAAAATCTAGAGCAAACTGGAAAAAAAGTGGAGATGCTAATACTAAGTTTTTTCATGCTCGGGTGAAGATCAAAGAGAGCAAAAACTCTATTACTTCAGTTTATGATAATGCTGGTACAAAGGTGCAAAACCCTCAACTGGTGGAAGCTCGATTTATTA
Source organism: Solanum chiquidenum (assembly GCA_029582725.1). Taxonomy (NCBI): domain Eukaryota; kingdom Viridiplantae; phylum Streptophyta; class Magnoliopsida; order Solanales; family Solanaceae; genus Solanum; species Solanum chiquidenum. The sequence goes on along the minus strand of JAJOOS010011879.1, from coordinate 15,353 downwards.
GATTTTACACAGAACTAATGGGGGCAAGAGCTGAAAATCTACCTATGACGACCCAAGGGTATACCCTATATGTAACATGGCACATAGACCCCCGAAGGACTCAATGGAAGCCACTTAGCATATCATAACATAAAGCAATAGAAATGATGTAGAAATTTTAAAACTTTTTCCATACAATCAAAGTCTTTTATACAAGCAAGCGCAAGTCTATAACACTTTATCTAAAACCATTTAAAACAACTTGAATTAAATCTTTGGGATGCAGCCCATACAAAAGTCTAAAACATAAAGGAAAGACATAAAAGAAAGGTGATCACATCCTCGATGCTATGAGGACTCACCAAGTCTTCAACTCCTTGCTCTACTAGACACCTAGCCACAAGAATGGAACTGAATATTGCTGGACCCTACATTGGATAAGAATGTTGGCAAGAGTTTACGTTAGTACAAAATGTACTAAATATGATAGCTAGCATAACATCATAAGAGCATAAAATAAGGGTTAGTCAATCATATGATATATGCCATAATCACAAGAGATACTTTATAAAACATAAACTATAAGCATAAGAGACACCAACATAGTCATAAGCATAATCTCCAACATAGGCATAATATAAGCAGTAGTCCACCCTTAGTCCTTTATATCATAAGATGAACACTTCATAAGTAGCTTCAACTCATTCTTGTGCAATGCATGGATAAGACCCCATAATCTCACCCATACTAAGTACCACATTAGGCCATCATACATACTTACCATCTTTGATCTCATCCTTAGCTTATGTCTAATAGACAAGGAAACATTCACCTTTAGTCAAACATATCAAGGAAGGCAACTATAACAACAATCCCATCTCAACATACATCATATAAGAGAAACACTTCCTAGATAACCTCAAGTCATACTAGTGCAATGCATGGATAAGACCCCATAATCCCACCCATGCTAACTATCACTTTGGGTGATCATAATCATTCTTTTTGGTTGGGGACTAGTCCCTCTTTCAAAACATTAGAACACTAGGAGATACCGCTTTAAGCACATCTTAGTTCCTCTTATTTACTTTTGAACACTATGAGATACTTCTTCAAGCATGTCTTAGTTCATCGTTATGTTGAACACTATGAGATACTTCATTAAGAATGTCTAAGTTTATTAATGCTTTCGAACACTAGGAGATACTTCTTTTAGCATGTCTAAGTTTATTAATGCTTTCGAACACTAGGAGATACTTCTTTAAGCATGTCTTAGTTCATTAATGCTTTCGAACACTAGGAGATACTTCTTTAAGCATGTCTTAGTTCATTGGATACAGAGATTGCTACTAGAAACTCATACTCCACTCGGTGGAGGCTTTCATCACATGAGACCTACTTTGGGAAAACCCAGAATATGCTATGTGAGAGTTCCCCCTTTACTTTGGAAGCCCGGACCCAACTAGGTGTGAGCCTTTTTTATTTTGGAAGCCCGGACCCAAGTATTTGTAAGCCTCCATCTCATTGTCAATATCCATTAGGGGCCAAGCATACACCCCTTAGACTAGTTATTAAGCCTTACATAACTCATGACTCATGAAGGGATGTCCTTGACAACCACCCCATGCTTCAAGTGATTCTATCACTTTAGCCTCATCCTCCTCTTATTCTTCTTCTTCCTTCTCTTCTTCCTCCTCCTCTTATTCTTCTTCCTCTTCCTCTTCTTCTTCTTCTTCTTCTTCTTCTTCTTCCTCTTCCTCTTCTTCTTCTTCTTCTTCTTCTTCCTCTTCTTTCTCTTCCTCTTCTTCCTCTTCTTGTTCTTCCTGTTCTTCCTGTTCTTCTTCCTCCTCCTCTTCTTCCTCTTCCTCCTCTTCCTCCTCCTCCTCTTCCTCTTCTTCCGGCTCTTCTTCCTCCTCCTCCTCTTCTTCCTCCTTCTCTTCTTTATCCTCCTCTTCTTCCTCTTCCTCTTCCTCTTCCTCTTCTTCCTCTTCTTCCTCTTCTTCTTGTTCTTCCTCTTCTTCTTATTCTTCTTGTTCTTCTTGTTCTTCCTCTTATTCTTCCTCTTCTTCTTCCTCTTCCTCTTCTTCCTCTTCCGCTTCCTCTTCCTCTTCCTCTTCCTCTTCCTCTTCCTCTTCCTCTTCCTCTTCCTCTTCTTCTTCTTATTATTATTATTCTTCTTCTTCTTCTTCTTCTTCTTCTTCCTCTTCTTCTTCTTCTTCCTCTTATTCTTCTTCTTATTCTTCTTCTTCCTCTTCTTCTTCCTCTTCCTCTTCTTCTTCTTCCTATTCCTCCTCTTCTTCTTCTTCCTCCTCTTTTTCTTCTTCTTCTTCTTCTTTAAATATTTATGTACTTTACTCATATTGAGTGGCTCAGTTACACCATTGCTTATGTTACAGATTCTGGTATGTATTTTTACCGTCATTAATTTATAATTTATGGTTATGTTATTAAGGATAAATGATAAGATGTAATAATTTTTAATTTCCTTTACATTATTAATCTGCTAGGTTTTAAGTATTATTTTATATATTCCGTGATATTAAATTCCCGCGCGAAGCGCGAATAATTTTACTAGTATATATATATATATATATATATATATATACTACCTTAAAAGCATGAACTCCTAAGTTGAATGTTGAATTACTAAAATACCACCAAACAACCTTACTACTAACTTCCGACTCAGTCAACCGGCTCGCTAGGTTCTGGATCATAGCCTAACCATTCTAACTCATAGAAGGGTCCACTATTACAACTACCAACTTTCCCCGAACGACCAATCACACATGGCATACCTTTTCCCTCCCTTCATTGTACACGGTCCTTGCCACATGACACCTTTCATCAATGCTTCCTAACCACTAACCACGAATCCCTTCTTCTTCGGTTGGATACACCTAAGTATTTTCATCACGTACACTACCCCCAGTTCTCACCCTTGTAACACACTGACAACCTTTCCCTCAAACATTAGCAATTGTTGAACCCTTGGTCCTTCCCACATACCGTATCACATCTCGATTTGGGTTTGCCCTTCCCGGTTCATTAAAAAATGAGATACATAAAAAGTTTACTCAACATAGTGGAACAATCAAATTTAAGTCTTCACACTCATTTAACAATTTCGGAGAAATACAATATCAATTATCATTTACGAACAACGTATAATTTCTCAATTATCATGATACACAATTATGTCAAGTCAATGTCTCTCTCATGGAATCCCAATCCAAATTGTTAGTGTACCGATTCGTGGTACTCGGTCCAATATTTATGCCGAAACGTGGAAACCGATCCCATGTTTATGCCGATCGCCATCCCCACACTAAAAATCTCTTCGTCCTTCTTTCCCAAGCCTAGAGCAGCTTTTGGAGGGTTTCTGGGGTGATTTACGCCTAAATTAGGTGTTTTTGGAAGAAGGAGAAAATAAGGTTTCGCGTTATTTACATTCTGCCTCACCCATCCCGCTCTGGCGGCTACTTACCCCGTTGTGGCGTTGTCGCCCTGGCGGGACGGTGGCACTAGTATTTCCTAGAAGTTTTGGTTTTCTATATATATATATATATTACCTTAAAAGCATGAACTCCTAACTTGAATAGTTGAATGTTAAATTACTATAATATCCCTAATTTAGGTTGTGACTTTTTTGATGATCGTTGTGACTTTTCTGATAAGTTCTGACTTTTTTCAAAGGGTTGTAATTTTTTGATGAGTTGTGACTTTTCCAATGTGTTGTGACTTTTTCAATAAGTTGTGTCTTTTCCAAAGGTTTGTGACTTCTCGGAAAGGTCATGAATTTTTAGATAAGACACAAAAAACATTTGTTCATACTATCCTTTATTGACTATAAATAGAGGGGTTTCCTCTCATTTTTCAACCACAATTTTTTTAATCTTCTACTCTTCCTTTTCTTGCATTTTAAAATTTTTGTGTGATTTATTATGGTTGAGTGAGTTCAAAGTTTAGCGGAATATGAGGTACCACTATTCTGATGAAGTAATCGTTCTATCCTAAGAGGGTATATTCCAGAATCTCGTGTACTTGAGGAAAATAATTTTGATGATATAATAATTAATTTTTTGCTTCATCTATAAATTAGTTTGTAATGCTCTAATATATGAAGTTAACATGATGTAGTCTAAATTATTTGTTTTTGTTAAGAATTTCTCTTGTGATGTAGATATATGCTTTTGAATATCTTTTTCCAAAATTTAGAGAGTTGTCATGATTTTTTTTATGCTCAAGACAAAATAATTATTTTATTTATCAAAGCTACTCATGTGATTTAGATTTTCAGGAAGTTTGCTTCAAAATAGTTATTGCTATATGAACATTGCCCTTTTGTTTTACTTATTTACTATTTCTTAATATTTCAGTATTTTTGAGGAAGAAAAAATCATATGACTTGTAATAACTCCAGTTGAAGTTTGTGTAAGTTTAATTTTTTATTTATTTAATAGCTAATTTTTATGAGATAAATATTTTCATTAATGCAAATATATATTTATATTTGGGTAGGTATTTGTATTTAAATTAAAGTATTATACATGCCACTAATGTATTATCAAGTTAACAAGATCTTCTAACTTCAAAATATATTATTTTAAAATGTCCGGGTTCTTTTTTAAAAAAAAAAAAACTCATAACAAATATGAAAATATGAATCAATTAAAATTTATCATTTACAAAATAAATTTTATATTTAGTAATATGGAATAAACATTTACATTTTGTCCCTACACCAAATTAAAATCTAATAACTATAAAAGAAATAGTAACATTAATTAAAAGTTTTATTTATTTGTGTAAGTATAAAATTTATTAGAAATTCAACTATTGTACATTAATTCTTTAGTTATAACATTATAAATTCTCTTAGTTATTACTAATTATTGCAAACGTTATTCACACTCTTTTACATTCTTCGTTATAATATTATGAATTTCATATTTATTACATTAATTATTTCTATCTTTCATCTTTATTTATATTAATTTTTGACAAATAAATTTTCATATTATTATACCGCCCCTATATATGTGATAACACAGTGTTGTTATTTTTTCTTTGACGAATCATGCTTGGTTGAATAGATTGAAAATCATTTACAAGTATATGAACTATATCTTTGTTGGGTGTAAGATGAACATGTGATTATATATATGATTTCACAGATATAATATATTCTTTAATTTTATTTTATTTTTTCCGGTAAAAAAAGGAAACTTTTCTCAGTTAACGTAGTTGTTCTCTTCACATGTTCATATGACATCTAAACAGTTTAACGTGGAATACACGTGCAAAGCACATCTTAGGTAGTCACTTTTTCAATGAGTTGTGACTTTTCTGATAAGTTGTGACTTTTTTCAAAGGGTTGTAATTTTTCGATGAGTTGTGACTTTTCCAAATAGTTGTGACTTTTTCTATAAGTTGTGACTTTTCCAAAGAGTTTTGACTTTTTCAATAAGTTGTGACTTTCTCAAAAAGTTGTGACTTTTTCAATAAGTTGTGATTTTTTTAAAGTTTTGTGACTTCTCGAAAAGGTCATGATTTTTCAGATAAGACACAAAAAATATTTGTTTATATTACTCTTTGTTAACTATAAATAGAGGGACTTCTCCTCATTTTCCAACCACAATTTTTTCTAATCTTCTACTCTTCTTCTTCTTGCATTTTAATTTTTTTTGTGTAATTTATTTGCATTGAGTGAGTTCGAAGTTTAGCGAAATATGAGGTACCACTATTCTGATGAAGTAAGTCGTTCTATCCTAAGAGGGTATATTCCATAACCTCGAGTACTTGAGGAAAATAATATAATTTTGATGATATAATAATTATTTTTTTGCTTAATATATACATTAGTATGTAATGTTCCAATATATGAAGTTAACATGATGTAGTTTAAATTTATTTGTTTTTGTTATCTATTTCTCTGTGATGTAGATATATGCTTCTAAATATCTTTTTCCAAAATTTAGAGAATTGTCACGATTTGTTTTTGATGCTCAAGACAAAAGAATGACTTTATTTATCAATGCTACTTATGTGATTTAGACTCTCAGAAAGTTTGTTTCAAAATAGTTATTACTATATAAACATGTCCTGTTGTTTTACTTATTTACTTTTTCTTAATATTTCAGTTTTTAGACGAAGAAAAGTTCACATGACTTGTAATAACGCCAGTTGAAGTTTGTATTAGTTTACTTTTTATTATTTATTTAATAGCTAATTTTATTAGATAAATATTTTGATTAATGCAAATATTTATTTATATTTGGGTAGGTATTTGTATTTAAATTAAAGTATTATATATGTTACAAATGTATTATCAAGTTAACGACATCTTCTAACTTCAAAATATATATATTATTTTAAAATATTTCGAGTTCTTTCTAAAACAAAATCACAATAAATGTGAAAATATGTGAATATATAAAATGTAGTTTATTCTCTTCGCATGTTTATATGAGATCTAAATAATTTAATGTTTAATACACATGCAAAGCACATCTGGTTAGATGACAATAAAAATACAAAACAAATATTGTATATAAGGTAATATTAGTGAGATAAGACTAATTACATGATTAAAACTCATTAAATTGAAATAAATATATACATAATTACATTTAACTAATAAGTTTTTTCATTGACCATCTTTATAGGTTTGCGTATATAAAAGATATATATGACGATCCACATTGAACGTTCACAAAAGTATCTACCATATTATTTTTTGAGAAGCTTATTATTCAAATCTTCGCTTAAATAAGCAATACTATTTACTATAACATATATTTTTGAAATTGGTAATCACGTGCATGTGTCAGAAAACTAGTATATATATATATATATAAGAGAACCTTAGGCCCTCCTACGTGGCGCCACCACAAATCAGAATTCACTTTTAATTTATTTATTTCCAAAACTAGCCTTCCTCTTTCATAAAAAGTTGTGACATTTATGAAAAGTTGTGGCTTTTCTGAAAAATTGCGACTTTAATGAAGAGTTGTGACTTTCATGAAAAGTTGCGACATTAATGAAGAGATGCAAATTTTATGAAAAGTTACGATATTAACTTCTTCTTCTTCTTCTTCTATGGAGAGAATTGGGTTCTTTTTGGTGAGTTAAATTAATGACTAGGATCAATGAATTTAGAGGTCTAGAGTCTTTATATAGGTGGTCTAAATAAGGTTAAAACGACACCACTTAACCCTAATTAATTCCAAAAAGTTCCACTAAGTCTTCACTTAACCGTCTAAGACCAACACTGCCTCACCCACGAGACCACACCAACGGGCCGTGGGTGGACCCATGAGGCGTGCTGGTCAAGCGTGGGTGGTGGTCTGTGGCCTACTTTTGGTCCCTGACGCACGACCCTTCACCCATGGAGCGTGGACCCCCCTACGGGGTGTGGGTCCCTTTTGTGGATCACTGTTTTGGGGCAGAATTGAGGGTCCTCCTCAAGTATCCTTGGTTGGTCCATATAGGGTCGTACCTTGATGTTCTAACCCGAAACCTTTCATTTCAAGTACGAGGAGTTATATCTATGACTCTAACCCTCACGTCAAGCTCTAGTTTAACCTACTAGTTTCTAGGGGATACAATATCTCCCCCTTGGGAACATTTGTCCTCGAATGAGGATTATAAACACCTCTTAAAAGAACGACTCAAGACTAGCAGCCCATCATGCATTCAACACATCTAAATGCACTTAAACAAAGAAGGAAACTTCAACTGCAAGATAAACATACTCAATGAAATACAAGGAAGAAGGAACTACATCTAACAACCCAAGATGCATTAAACATATACTCATGTTCAATGAGGAACTACCATCTCTGAAATAAAACATGCTCAACACACTCTCATGGAGCTCATATACAATTTACTCTCAAACGCATCTATTCTTGGAGGAATTTATCAACTCCGAACTAAGGCATGCTCATCAACTCACCTCATGAAGTCTATAGGCAACTCATACTCAATGCACTACAACATGAGAAAATAAATCATGTAAACTCATTTTCTTTCAAAACACTAGTTTTTAAGAAAATGCATCACAGAAGAAGATCATGGAAACACCTAAAACTCACGTGACTTCACACATAGTCAAACCATGAACATTAAGAACATTCAACGACCTTGCTAACTAAGCACATCATCTCCCCCTTGGGAGCGAGCCTAAACGGACTTTCTAAGCATCATTTATTTCAATTCAACTAAGGTCGGATTAAGTTATCAATAAGCTTTCACATTCATCACACAAGATGACTCTAAACCATGGTGAACTATACTACTACCCTCCATAGGAATCTACTCAATTATCACATCTAGGCATTATATAAACACCATATCCTCAAGTCTTCACCAACATACCCAAAGCTCAAAATGGCAAAGTAGGGTTCTACTATCCACAACACATAAAAATAATGTAGGCCACTCATACTCAACACAACATCAAAGTCTAACATATAAATTCACAAAATACCAAACAATACCGGAATCTAGTAGAGCATAAGACACATACCGGTATCAACATCTGGAGGACACTCTTGTTCACCTCTAGCTTAGAGAGCATAAAACCTATTCTTCTTTGGGGAATTCCCATCCAAACCACTAGAAGCAATTTTCTTATCCTCTCTTCCCTTAGCCTTAAGCATCAGGCAATCTCTCATTTTGTGCCCACTTTTTCCACAACCATAACAACCATCCATGTCGGCTAGGCACCTACCATGGTGATTCCTTCCACACTTGGCGCAAGTAGGCTTAGATAATGGATACCCACCACCCTTATCTTGGTTAAACCTAGGGGTATTGGGAGAATCTTAATCGGAATACCTTTGTTTAAACTTAGGTCTATCTTGTCCATCAGACCTAGCATTGGAGAGGTTTCCATCTCCATTTCTAGCCCTCTTTGCTTTCCTATTCTTCTTCTTAAGCTTTAATTCCTCAATCTGTTGGGAGTACACCATAAGACGTGAGATATCCATATAATGATGTAGCATTGCCGTACGACATTCTTTTCCTACCATGTCAGACGCGCCCATCAAAATCCTACTCATCATATCCCTTGAATACGCTACCATAGATGGAGCATACTTGGATAGTTTGGTAAATTTTAAGGCATACTCCTTAACACTCATGCTATCTTGCCTAAGGTTAATGAATTCTTCCACCTTAGCTTCCCTCAACTCTCAAGGAAAGAACCTATCAAGAAATGCTAGTTTGAACACTTCCCACTCTATTGGACCAACTCCTATCGGCCTCCTATCTTTCCATTGTTCATACCATGCTTGAGCAACATCTTTCAATTGGTAAGCGTCTAGCTCCACTTTTTCTACCGAAGTCACCCCCATGATAGAAAGTACCTTATAAACCTCATCTATAAACCCCTTAGGATCCTCTTCCACTTTAGAGCCATAAAACTCCGGAGGGTTCATCCTCACAAAATCCCTCACTCTTGAAGCATCCATGCCCACTATTGGGTTCAGCGGAGCTACCACCTCACTATTCATTTGTTTCATCATGGCTTGAGCCAACATTTGAAAGGCCAACCTAATCTTCGAATTCAACATAGCTGAAGAATAAATTGGAGCTTGAGGAGGAGCTTGGTGAGCAACTTCTTGCTCCACATTCTCTCCCTCATTCCTTTTAGCATTATCCCTTGTAGTAGTCATATCCTGAAAACCATAGGGCACGAAATAAGAGAAATACCTAATAGAGTTAAGCTCTATGGAACGACTTAGAGAATGAATAAGTGAAGTTTCCTAAACATCTAATAGCCTCTCATTCATAAATATGGCGCTCTTCACACTTATGAACAAGAATCTAATAGACGTGGTTTGAGATATCCTAGAATCATTCTAAACCTTGTGCTCTGATACCAAGTTTTTCATGACCCATGGGTATACCCTAGATGTAACATGGCACATAGAACCCTGAAGGACTCAATGTAAGCCACTTAGCATATCATAACATAAAGCAATAGAAATGATGTAGAAATTTTAAAAAAAAATTCATACAATCAAAGTCTTTTATAAATGCAAGCGGAAGTCTATAACACTTTGTCTCAAACCATCTAAAATAACTTGAATTAAATCTTTCGCACGCAGCCCATACAAAAGTCTAAGACATAAAACAAAGACATAAAAGAAAGGTGATCATATCCTCGATGCTATGAGGACTCACCAAGTCTTTAACTCCTTGCTCTACTAGAAACCTATCCACGAGAATGGATCTCAATATCGCCGGACCCTACATTTGATAAGAATGTAGGCAAGAGTCTGCGTTACTACAAAATGTACTAAATATGATAGCTAGCATAACATCATAAGAGCATAAAATAAGGGTTAGTCAATCATATGATATATGCCATAATAACAAGAAATACTTTATAAAACATAAACTATAAGCATAAGAGACACCAACATAGTCATAAGCATAATCTCCAACATAGGCATAATATAAGCAGTAGTCCACCCTTAGTCCTTTATATTATAAGATGAACACTTCATAAGTAGCTTCAACTCATTCTTGTGCAATGCATGGATAAGACCCCATAATCTCACCCATACTAAGTACCACATTAGGCCATCATACATACTTACCATCTTTGATCTCATCCTTAGCTTATGTCTAATAGACAAGGAAACATTCACCTTTAGTCAAACATATCAAGGAAGGCAACTATAACAACAATCCCATCTCAACATACATCATATAAGAGAAACACTTCCTAGATAACCTCAAGTCATACTAGTGTAATGCATGGATAAGACCCCATAATCCCACCCATGCTAACTATCACTTTGGGTGATCATAATCATTCTTTTTGGTTGGGGACTAGTCCCTCTTTCAAAACATTGGAACACTAGGAGATACCGCTTTAAGTATATCTTAGTTCCTCTTATTTACTTTTGAACACTATGAGATACTTCTTCAAGCATGTCTTAGTTCATCGTTATGTTGAACACTATGAGATATTTCATTAAGCATGTCTAAGTTCATTAATGCTTTCGAACACTAGGAGATACTTCTTTAAGCATGTCTAATTTCATTAATGATTTCGAACACTAGAAGATACTTGTTTAAGCATGCCTTAGTTCATTGGATACAGAGATTGCTACTAGAAACTCGAACTCCACTAGGTGAAGGCTTTCATCTCATGAGACCTACTTTGGGAAAACCCGAACTCTACTATGTAATAGTTCTCCCTTTACTTTGGAAGCCCAGGCTCAACTAGGTGTGAGCCTCTTTGATTTTGGAAACCCAGACCCAACTATTTTTAATCCTCCATCTCATTGTCAATATCTATTCGGGGCCAAGCATACACCCCTTAGACTGGTTATTAAGCCTTACTTAACTCATGACTCATGGAGGGATGTCCTTGACAACCACCCCATGTTTCAAGTGATTCTATCACTTTATGCATTCAAACATTCATAAGGTAGATGAGGTGGGTAAAGTCCTCCCACAACAATGATATCTACTAATCTGCCATTCTCATATATGCTTCACTCTCAAAGCCATTACATACATAATTCAACATTTTAGCTTTACTCTTAAAGCCCTAGCAATCAAAATTCATGACTACAAGTCTTACTCTCAAAGCTTTAATTCTTACAATCATCATAAATACCTGGATTTCAAGACATTATAATCACATGCTTCATTCTTAAGTGATTCAAAACATATATCATCATAAAGGTTCAATCTCAAGCCTTACTAGTCATGATCCATCACATATAAATTATTCTAATTCAATTCATGTCTACATGATTTTATTGTTGAACAATTACTATACATATCACCAATTCTAGAAGATCATCTATGAATACTCAATTTCCCTTCACAAGGCCTAAACCCACATTACTTCAATTTCATCAATTAGACTAGGGTTAGGCATAGAAAATGTGTAATTTAATCATAATAACATGATTTAGTACTAATTCAATCATAAAAAATTAATATACACTTGATTGGATTCATACTCAACATAACCCACCATATTGAAAGGAACCCTAACTTGAATTGGGGATTTCATCTTCACAATTGGGGAAATTTTAGGGGACTCCATGGATGGAAGAATCCATGGATGAATAAGCTATCATACCTTGGATACAAATCCCTCACAAAGTTTGGAAGATTGAAGGATTTTGATCTAGCTTGATTCTCTTTTTCTTCTTCTTCACTTTCTAGAGAGAGAATTTCTTGGAGAGAATTAGGTTCTTTTTGGTGAGTTGAAATAATGAATAGGAGCAATGAATTTAGGGGTATATAGTATTTATATAGGTGGTCTAAATAAGGTTAAAATGACACCACTTAACCCCTAATTAATTCCAGAAAGTTCCACTAAGTCTTCACTTAACCGTCTAAGACAAACACTACCTCACCCACGAGACCACACCTACGGGCCATGGGTGGACCCATGAGGCATGCTGGTCAGGAATGGGTAGTGGTCTGTGGCCTGTTCTTGGACACTGACCCACGACCTCTCACCCACGGGGTGTGGGTCCATTTTGTGGATCACTGTTTTGGGGTAGAATTTAGGGTCCTCCTCAAGGACCCTTGGTTGGTCCTTGGGGGGTCATACCTTGATGTTCTAACCCAAAACCCTTGATTTTAAGTGTGGGGATTTATATCTAGGACTCTAACCCTCACGACAAGCTATAGTTTAGCCTAGTAGTTTGTAATGACCCTAAAAATGAAATAGGAAGAACTAGAGCCTCTCATGTGTTTTAGTTGTGGTTAACTTGTTTAAATGTTGAGTTTTAACTTTTAAAGTCTAGTTTGAAGAGTTTTAAGGTTGAATGTCAAGGGACGACCATGACATTCGGGAACTAGTCTTGTGAGTTTATGTGTTCTAAGTGATGTATGGTAGTTCCTAGCCTTGATTGAAGAGTTTAGTGAGTCAACGTCAATGCACGTGTTAGAATCCATGCTATGAGACCTACTCTAGGTTGGTTGAGGGTTCTAGACAAGGAGCCAAGCAAAACGGGGCAAGCCTTAGCCAAAAATCTAAAGGTTGTCCCAAGTTGGCTGCTCACTGCCCCAAAGACCACGGGGTCGTGGTGGTTCCCTAGACAGTCCGTATACTTTGGCGTGAATATCACTCGGTCTCAAGGGAGGCAAGGCAACTTTGCCTAGGTGCTGCCTCATCTTCACGAGCTCCACCACGACTCGTGGTGTGCACCACAGATCGTGGGAGCCTCCGTGAATATGCCTTGGGCCCTTGAGGGCTTGACATGGTGGAGAGTCCCACTGGTCAAGGGACCACGGGCACCACCATGAGCCGGGGTGCCCCTTCACGACCCGTCCAAGTGGGCGTGGTCCCTGGTGGGGCTTCCCAAAATTAGGGCATTTAAGTAATTCCCCTTTTTATTATTATTAAGTGGGGTTGATTTTTAAAGGTTTATACCATTAGTATATATGGTTTTAATTCCTAAAGCTAGTCATTCTCGCATTTATTCCCAAATAAAACCCCAAAGCTCCCTCTCTCTATATTTCTCTCCAACTCAAAGAAGAAGAAAAAGTGAGAGCTAGGGTTTCGATTCAAGGAGCTTTCTTCATCAAATTTCTTGGGAAAATCTTATAAAAGGTATGGGGATCCTTTATCCTTGATTATTATTTCTTTCAAGGAGCCCAATCAAAAAGTTTTCAAGGTTTTTTTTCAAATACACAAAATCCTATTTCAAATTCTAAGCATGGGTTCTTGCATTAAATGATTTTAAATGATGTTTTATGTTTTTATTAATTATTTTTGATGGTTTTAAGAAAGAAATCTTCATGAACCCGTGTCTTCTCAGATTCTCTAAATTTGGTCTAAAGTCGGTCTATTGATTTTGAGTAATTGATGAAGGATTATTGAGTGATTTGATGTGGGCTGTTCTTATATGATCTTAGCTATGTTGAATTGTTGGAAATTATTATTTAATTGTATAATGTGAGGTAGTAGCCTTTAATGGTCATAAATTAGGATTTAGCCTTTATGTTGGTTATTGGATATTGTTTAGCTTAGCTTGTATAGTTGAATGTTTTTATTATCATTGTTATTGTATTGTTAATTGTTGGAATATGAGGATGAAGTAGATAGCCATGGAAAGAGGGTAAGTTGACCTAACTTGATGAATATTGTATAATTGGCATGGAATTGAGTATTGTGGCTTATGGCCTTTGAAAAGTGGTAAGATGGCTTGATCTCTTAATATTTCTATAATTGCTTCTTAGGTTGGATTCACCTTTGGTGGAAGTGTTGCTTGTTTCTTTTGAATTATGATTGTGGCCATGAAGGGCATTATATGAGTATTGTTGTATTATTGTGTTCATATATATAAATGAAGCTATATGTAAAGTTTTATGTGAAACTATATGTGAAGATATGATGTGAATGAGTTTATGTGATCTTGTGATGATCCTATGTAAAGTGGATAGCATTATGATTTAAAGTATGATTTCTCATGATGTGTATATATGTGATGATGTTGGATTATGAAATGTCCTCAAATGATAAAGTTGTGACTTGATTAGTAGACTAAAGTGTCTCTTCTTGTTACTTAAAGTCTTGAATGCATGAATGTGTGAAGTGGGCTAGAACTAAGAAATGGTGCCCTTTCTATAAATGCTAAAAGAGGAATTCTAGGCCAAGACTTGAATCGGGAGAACTAAGAAATGGTGCCCTTTCATAAGTTTAGCTTTCCTAAGTAAATGTATAACCTTGAAGTATGGGCCTTAGGGTGATGTCCCTTCTTGAGTGAAATGATAGACTTAGAGATGGATGGAGCCGGAACGACATGAGAATCCTTATCTAAGAAAGTTAAATGAGCTATCCTTATGAACCTTGATTATCTACGACTAAGAAATGGGGCCTTTATTGGGAAGAGGTACTATGAGTTGGTTGAACTAGAAAAGGAACCCTCTCTAGTACATATGTGATTGAATATTCTATGGGAAACAAGGCTAGCACCGAGTGGATGTGATTAGGAAGGTGGCCTAGTTGAGTATGGGATTAGGCACAATGAACTTCCTTGGACATCTCCCAAACCATGTGCCTACATGGGTTGCTTACTAGTTCTACCCTTGGCAAGTAGAACAACCTCCACGGAGTAGGATAGACTCTGAATTCCATGCCTAGCTAGTATGGTCTATGTCGGTTATGCCTATTCCCATCATTTGGGATGTGCACTGTAGTTATTGGATAGGTTCTACAACGTGTAGGTAGTAGTATGTGATTCTATCTACACATGGCACGAGTAGGCTTTGAATATACTAAAGTGAGTTCCCTAAGTCTAACGACTATTATGTGAAAGTCCCCTTATGTGCTTGAATGTCTCCAAAATGGTTTCTTAAAGAATGTTGGTCTATTGATGTTA
>JAJOOS010011878.1:0-34990 GCA_029582725.1 Solanum chiquidenum | reverse complement strand
GGGGGGGGGGGGGGGGGTGGGGGGGGGGGGGGGGGCAATAGGAGTGGGGTGGCATAAAAAATGATTTTTTTTTAAAATTTAAAATATTGTCTAAAAGAACTTTTAAATTTTTTTATGGGGGTGGTTTGGGTGGGGGTGAGGGGGGTAGGGGGAGTGAGTGGCGTAGAAAAGAAAACTTTTTAAATTTGAAATATTTTCCAAAAGTAATTATTTTTTATTTTTTTTTAATGGGGATGGCCTGTTGGGGTGGGGGGTCGCGAGGGAAGGGATTTCCTTGTTTTGGGGGGTGGGGATGGCGGGGGTAGTGGAGTAAAAATTAAAAATAAAATAAATTTGAAATATTTTTTAAAAGCAATATTTTGAGGGGGTGCGGGTGGCGAGGGGGTATGGAGTAGGGGTAGTAGGGGTTGGGTGAGGTAAAACCATCTTAATATTTGAAACATTTTTCAATAATAATTTTAAATTTTTTTATTTTGTCTGTGGGAGTGGGGATGGGGGGTAGGGGCTGATTTGGTGGTGGGGATACAAATATATTTGAAATTTTAAAAATAAGAAAATTTAATTTTTTTTACGGGGAGGGTCGGGTACGGGGTATTGGTAGGGTAAGAAAAAAATTAAAGGATGAAGTATAGTTTTGGAAAATGATTTCCTAAAGTTTGGAAGGGAAGTCATTTTCCTTAAATTTGAGGAAAATGAGTTGATTTGGAAAACATTTTCCAAACATTTAAACCAACCAAATATGGGAAAAGTGAAAAACATTTTCCAAAAAATATTTTCCTCCATACCAAACACACCCCTATGTCATTTCAATTACTTGTAAGTATTTCGTTATTCAAGTTTATCACAAATTTTACATAATTTTTTTTTTCAAATTGCTCATAATTCTTTTACTAAACTAAATATATATATAAAAAAAAAGCTACAAATGAGTTATACAGAACTTTTGTTTTCAACTTTCTTCTTATTGTGTTGTTGTAATTACATTCTTTTAAAATGTAATTATAGGTTGGATTTAATTTTCAAATTAAGTTTTGCAATAACATATGAGTTGAAATTTTAAACTTAATACTTGAATAATATTTTGGAACAAACAAAGTAATCAAAACTATAATTTTAGATTGTTTATAATATCAAGCTATTAGATAAAAATTAAATCATAAGTTCATAGAACTTTTTTACCACGCGAAGCGCTGATAAGTTCCCTAGTATAATATAAAGCTAGATAAAAGAAAAGTGATGTGACATCTCTCTTTGGCCAAGTATCTTATTTATCTTTTTTCTTATATTTTGACCCTTTTTTCTATTTCCGTTTTTATTATTATTGTACAAAAATGAATGTGTCAATTACTACTCCATTTATTTATATTCTTTAATATAAAATCTTAATTGTCTTTATTTCCATCACTCTCATGACTTGTGATAATGTCACGACCAAGACCGTCGTGATTGACACCCACATTAACCCTACGGTGGGAGAACCATAACGATTAACTAACTAACAATTTAAAGCTACGGAAGCAGGTTTAAATGTCAATAAAAATGGAGTCCTCATAAACTGCAAGGTTTAAACAAACAACTAAACAAGCTAATGCGGAAGAACAACCCCTAAAACCTGAAAGTCAATGTACCAAAATTCTAACAAGATTCATAAGTCTAAACAAGAAAATCATCTAAAGAACTAGTCTAAGTCTGAATAGGATGGACTAAACAAAAAGAGAACTCAAGGCAGCCCGGAAGAACTGGCTCACCCTTGAATTCGAATTGGCGATCACGAATCTTCTAAGCGATGTCTGTCAATTGCCGCCGGAAGATGCCCTCTACTCAACAAAAATAAGAGCAAGTGCAGTATCAGTACACAACCAAAGTGTACTGGTAGGATCACGCGGTTATACCAATAAGTGAAACATGTGCAAGTAACTACAATAATTATAAAACAGACATATACCAAATATATACAATATTAGTCAACATTTACGAACAACGAACAGTTTCACGATTATATAAATTTAGAGCAACATACTGTCTTCCAATATCAATCATCATTAGATATGAACGAAATAATCACAAGTAGATGCACAACACAATTCAATGGTCCTCTCACAGAACCCAATTCAATGATCCTCTCATGGAACCCACACCTAAACTGTTAGCATGCCGAAACGTGGTACCCGATCCAATGTTTATGCTAGAACGTGACAATCGATCCCATGTTTATATCGGAACGTGGCAACCGATCCCATATTTATGCTGGAACGTGGCAACCGATACCATATTTATGTCGAAACGTGGCAACCGATCCAAGTTAGTGTGTCGGAACGCAACACCCGATCCATTCAAAAAATCACAATGTATATTCTCACAATCATACAACAAGAGGTGATTCATGGCATACAATTATTCAATTATCCTTATTTACGATTTGGGTGATCAATAATGCAACATTCGCATACATACATGCATTATAAGGAGCAATTACAAACACAACATGAAATCACAACCATCACCTACCTCGAATCCAAGCTTGAATCTCCTAAGGCACTTGAATCTTCCCTTTTCAGATTCTTTTCACTTGTTGTAGGTCTACAAATAATTAATATACGCAAGGATCAACAATCAAATGTCTAATTATACGGATTATAACAAACCCAATAACCCTAGACCAAACCCAAGATCCTAATACCCAATTTAGGGTTTTTTCCACCATCGAATCTAGATCAAAACCCTCCCCCATCGATAATTACCCATTCTATTACGTTCTACGGATCGAAGAACGGATTCGAGAAGTTAAAACCTTACCTTTAGCCTCAAGAATGGTGAAAAAGGTTCAAGAACTCGTCTGGGGTCGGTCGTCTCCTAGATCTTAAAGTCGAAAAGTGTAGAATAAAGACGTTTTGGGGTTTATTTATGACTTTAAGTCGCGTCGAACCCGCCATAGCGGTCCTCACCCCTCTACAACGTCCCCACCCTGGCGGCAGAAATCCCGCCCCAGCGGCTTGCACAGAACCATTGAGCTATTTTAATAATTCCAAGACCCCCATTTCACAACACACATTTAACCGAGAGTTCTACTCACCCGAATTCAATTCCGTAAAGTCGTACAGATTCCTTAACGACTTATCTAACCACTCATGTAATAAAAATCATAATTAAGTCACCCGATTGTTACCAGATTTCCCTAATCCTTAACGACTATGACTAATCTGGACTAGGTTGGGAAATCCAAAGTTACTACTCAAAAGTTTTCCGGCCCCAATTCTTTCCCCATTGGCTTTTTCTAGAACGACGAGAACATATCGTTACAATAGATACCAATTTACCCATCACTCGTCCCCGAGTGACAAACTAGGAGAAAAGGGCTAAAGCAAGAATATAGTAGTATCTGAATCGTTGAATAACTAGGGATACTTGTCCCATATACTTTTTCTGTCGACTTTGGGCTCCTAGAAGCTTAGATTGGATACTTCTCATCTTTCACCAAATCAACTCTCAAAAGTTTCACGTCTTCAACCTCAAACCAACCAATTGAACACCTACACATCCTCTCATATAATTACTCAATGAAGTCATCTCAATACTCGAGTGATAAATATTGTTGTATGCAAACTTAACTACAACAAAAGCTATTCCCAACAACCACCAAAGTTGATCATACACACTTCTACACCATGTTATCAAGGACCTTGACACAATCATCCAGACGAATCCTTTAGCACTTAAGCATGATAAAATTCGAAGTCAATACTCGCTACAAATAGAAGTGAACCTGAACCAACCAACACACATTCGTAATTCTCAAACAATCATAGTTCTTAACAATATCTCCATCCCACAACATAAATTCCCATGAGCTTAAGTTATAACAAATTTGATCTTTAGAAATCAGATACTCATCGAGGGATATGTCCAAGCATACAACCCCTCCAACAACACTATCGAAATGCTAGATTTAGTAATTATAGATCACCTCTTAAGAATAGTGGAA
This sequence comes from Solanum chiquidenum, assembly GCA_029582725.1. Lineage (NCBI taxonomy): Eukaryota > Viridiplantae > Streptophyta > Magnoliopsida > Solanales > Solanaceae > Solanum > Solanum chiquidenum. The sequence continues at coordinate 31,008 of JAJOOS010011878.1, read as the reverse complement.
TTGGACCCAATGATCCCCACATTCAACTACACATAAATGATACATGACCTAGACGACTAGAGGAATATTAAGATTGTCGGACAACCACAAATACGCATGGTAGCTCTTCTATAAATTCTCATAAGCAAGGTGGTACATGTAGAACCACTAAAATACTTTAACAACTTTAAGACAACACCAATTATGTCATTCGAAATAACCAAATCTTCCCAATATTCCCACACAACCAAGAGAACATCGCAGGATTTGGTACCCATGATCCACCACTAGGGATTCACCCAAAAAAGTGAAAAAACACTAGAGCATAGGTAGTGAATCATACTCACAACACTAACAACCATCATAAACACTCCGACCATTTACCTTACTATAAACCAACACTTTTAAATGAAACCTATCTTAGGTACTTAACAATCAATAATAATAAACTTTAAGACTCAACCCAGGTGTAAGTCCTTTCAAATGCTCAATACCAGATACAATTGATCATTTCTCACCTTGCCAATTCATACCTTGACAAAATATATCACCACGAATGTATACTTACAATGAAAAAAATTGAATTGTAAATTCAATCGTATAACACGATCACCTTATCTATCAACATTAGCTTATACCTTGAAGATTTTTATGAAATCATGGATCTTCGCTTATCATCGATTGCATCTCCATCGATCTTACAACATCTTTCGCTAACAATCCAATCGTACTCATTACTAAACTCAAAAACAAGAACAAACACTTATCATCACGCTCAAGCTAATGTCTGCACAATCCTTTCTCAAGTCTTTTTCAATAGTTTTTAACCCATCTGATGGACCCATGAAACTATTACCATAGCCACAACAAAACAATGAAATCACACGTGTCTGAACCCAATTATCTACCCCTCCGAACATACCACTTTAGCCTTAAGAATCCAATAAAATATTCTTTCTCTCGCCTCTCTCTAAAGGTTGTACTGCATTCTACTATATTTTCCTTCATTATAACTCTAGCTTTTTAACATTCTATTCGAGTGGTGTCCTACTATCTCTTATAATTTTCCATACAACCACATTACTCACAAAGTATTAGAAAACCGCGACCTTGGATACTCGCAAGTCATAAATACTATACGAAAATTCACTTGACCAACAATTTATTATATAGTTGCATCCCGTCACAATCCATCACAAACTCTTATTGCCATTACACTCCGTCAACCTTGACTATCACGACGAAGTCAACTTTTTTCATCAACACGACACCTCAAACTCAGGTAAACTCATCAAATTCGAAGGACTAACCCCATTTTATACGCACCTTCTTGCTAAATACTTCAATTTTCCTTCACCCAGGTATACTCAATGGGACTTTCTTTATCCATAAGCTGGTCATTCCGGTATCAATCCACTCCTTTATGGCTTAAAATAAATTCACCAGTCCTCATACCACCCTCCTTATACTTAGCAAATAAGACAGGAGAACCCCACGGGGAAACACTAGGACGGATGAAACCTTTATCATGAAGCTCTTGGTTTTGAGCATTAAGATCTCTTAATTCTATTGGAGCCATATGATACGGAGGGATGGAAATAGGGAGAGTGCCAGTTTCCAAGTCAATGCAGAAATCTATATCTCTATCCGGAGGCATACCAGTCAAATCCATAGGAAATACTTCCTTAAAACTCAGATACCACATGAATAGACTCAATAGAGGGAGACTTAACCCCAACATACCAATCATGATCCAAATAAGCCATACAAACCATGCCCTACCAGTTTCCTAACCTGAATGGAGGATACGATCTTAGCTAGCCTAGGCTTGTACACCCCTTCCCACTCTAATCTTTGCTTACTGGGGATCTCTCGAGTTACCAACTTAGTATTACAATTAAGCCCGGTATAATAGGAGGACAACCAAGTCGTGCCTAAGATTATATCAAGTCATTCATATCCAACATAACCAAATCAACCCAAATCTGAAAAATTCATAAACACAACAGGACAACGCGATATACATGGGTGACTATGACTGACTCTTCAACTAGGGTAGAAACATGGATGGGGGCATCAAGTATATCACAACCACATCAAATTTTGATGTAATTGAACTGACACATACGAATAAGTAGAACTCAGATCGCACAAAACAATAGTCATTTGGGCATAGACAAGAGTAGCACTAGTGACCACTGCATCACATACCTCAAACTCGGTCTTGCCCGAGAAAGCATATAACTGAGCCCTGTCGTCTTAACGGGCAACCTCATCGCCTGGCTGCACTACTTCTCTACCTGCATTACCATTTCCCCGGCCTCCACGGCTTCGCTGATTTCCTCCTCATATTCCCAGGTTCTCCATAATTTAACAAACTTTATATCTTATATTCGATTGCAGAACATTGAATTAGATTGCGGGGGTCCATAATTGTGACTAGGGGAAAATAGGGGAGACATGGATGATATCCTGTCTCGCCCTATTCCGCTCTGGCAGGAGAAATCCAGCACTGGCGGTCTCGCCTTGGTAGGAAAATCCCGCCATAGCGGCCATAACGGAAATAAAATCCATGTCAACAATTTTTCTGGATTTCTTTTCTTTCCCAATTTCCCCCAAAGGTTCCCGGCTATAACACATGCATTTTCAGAGTACTTAATCCACTTATCTAGGATAATCATTGCCTACCCCGAGTCAATCCAATGATACACGCTCCAAAATCTCTTTACGTTACTTCAACACTATAACACCCTCGTCCCCATGATATACCCAGACTCTCACACGCTTATCAGTTGGTCGCAATGCACGTCCATATTTCTTGCTTACGAACCACATCGTAATTTATCTAGACACTTGCAAGTAATCTCGTGATGACTTTCTTTTCACGACACTGAAGCAGTTACAACTTACAGATAAGTCCAAATACTTTAATTAGTTTGTTCCATAGACGACTATTACTGATAATCTATGCCTTAAACGGCCCCTAAGGACGGATATTGATACGCTCAAATTACACCTCCCTAAAGAAGTATAAGCGATCGTTATCATAGAAAGAACCCAACTTGGAGGTTGGGATCGATCCCACGAGGAATATGGTTTAGACTTAAACTTAACTTACAATTATATTCTTTTAGTCAACGTACTTCTGAAACAAGTAATTAAAGGGGGGGGATTTGTGAAAAAAAAATCTTAAAATTATGTGAACAATCAGTGAGCAAGATTCATACTTTAGTTGTTATCAAGATGAGAGAGAAACTAGGGTATATGTGTTCCCCATAAGCTCATAACGCAGTAATCCTAGTAATAGTAATCCTTTCCTAGTGTATTACATGCAAAGTGATAAGTTAGGTATCTCTAATTCCTTGATCCAGCAACTAGAGAATTTCACCTCACACCTTGGTCCGGCTACGTGTGTATAATTTACTAACCCTTACCTTTACCTCATATTAGACATCGCATCAATGTATGGCTTAGTTTTCACCCTAATTGACACTAGATTATTAGATAGTATCACACAAAATCTATGTAGATAATTCTTTTCTTATTAACTACCTCCTTGATCCGGCAAGTAGCAACAAGGTGAGTTCTAACGCTGGCCACCGTTAAAAAGACTTCTAAATAAAGAATTATCAATGCATGGAACAATACTATTCAAGAAATACTTAGTTACTATTCATACATTGTTAATCGCTCATGGTTCCCACAACCATAGTTGTTGATTTAGTTACCCATAGTAGCAAGAACACAATTCATATTTTTAGATGAAGAAATCATGAACTTACGTAATGAGAAGAATAAACCCAGAATCTCAACTTGAATTTCAAAGTCAAAATCTTCAAAACGAACTTAGGAAATCAAGAATTGCTAAAGTTGCAAGCTAATCTCCAAAGCCAAAAACTAGAATAAAAGTAATAAGGTCTAACCCTCAAAAACGAGGTTTACTTGCCCTATATATCAAAAAACAAGTCCCAACTAAAAAGGAAACAAAATAAGGAAATAAAGTTTCTGGACGCGATTGTAGTTGACGACACTGACCAACGGACCGTGGACTGACCTACGGACCGTGGACTGACCTATGGTCTGTAGGTCCCTTCCGCGATTTGGGACTTAGGCAATTTTTCAACTCTTCAAATCTCCTCCTCTCAATTGTAATTGACAGATCAACAGGACGGACTGTGATTTAATCCACAGGTCGTGGATTCTCCTCCGTGGTTTCATACTTAGACTTTTGAAATCAGGTACTGGAAAACCCTTCTCTGAATGGTTTAACGGACTTGTAGGACGACCCGTAGGTCGACCTATGGTCCATAGTTTGAGTTCGTGGTTCCACACTTGGTCAATAATTCCCTGATTTCTTCTTCAGAATTTGTTTGTCCATCTACGATCTCCATCTATGGAACGTGACTAGACCTACATTCCGTGAGTAACTTCCGTAAATTCCTTTTTTTGCACAATTCTTCAGTTGTGTCTCATACTTCCACGTCTGAACTTATTTCCTATAAACATGATAAAAACACATTAATACCAATACGACTCTAAACGACACTTGTATAAGTGAAATGTATTAAAAATACCGTAAACTCATGGTATATCAACACCCTAAACTTAAATTCATTGTTTGTCCTCAAGCGACGCACTACGACTCTAAACGACACTTGTATAGAAGCAAGCATTCAAGTACAAGCAATCACCTGACTCTATATGCCGACTCTATTTTTGAGTGTAAATCATTTCTCTTAGACTCAACAAGATAATTCATGCGGATCAAAATATGACAAAAATCGACCAATCAACACACAGCGAACACTATTTTGCTATCACCAAGGTACCAACTTTCCGACAATGTAACTAGTGCCCTTACTTCAAACAAAATCTCTTTTTCACACAATGAATATGATTTTGAGTACAAGGATTCATTCAACACTCACGCTCAGAAGTAATTTCAAGTACAGTTAGTGCTAAATACCATAGGCTTGCCCTTATTTTCACTGCTTAGACTCTCCAAACTAGTTGCTAGGATCAGTATAGGACTTTTGTTAGCTTGTAACATAGCTCGGGGTCACTTTTATTTCTCACTTTCTTCTTTTTCTTTCACTTTCTTTTTCTTTTATTTCTTTCAACACTTTTATTTTGCTTCTTTTGCACAAAGCCACATCCTCTTTCATAATATTTCCTCTTTTCAACACTAAACTCTTTTTATACCCTTTTTCCATTTGGTTTCCTTTTTCATAGCCACCCTCAACTTATGCATTTTGCATTAGTTGAGGTGCACAATGTACGATATCGGACCAGGGCCAAGATCAAGGTAACTTTTGGGCTTAGCCACCCTCAACTTAGTCTTTTGGCCTAAGTCAAGGTGCACATGTCCAAGGAGAGACCGGGACCAAGACAATATTCTTAAGGGAAGGTGAGCTAGGTGAATCAAAAGAATTGGTCAATGTTAGGCTCAAATATTTGGATCAAAGGGAATAATGCTACCATTTAGTTAGATCATTTTAGGCTTAAGTGGACTAATTTGAACGATGACCTATGATCACTTCCTAAATTCTAGCCTAGATTATCCTAGCAGGACCAACGGGGCAAGTTCTAGATTGGCACAAAACTGTCCAAACAATCAACTATTCTCACACACTCTTGGCACATGGTTTCATTATTAGATTATCAGATTACCCAGTTCAAGTTTTAGCTTAACTCCTGAGATTAAGTTGGTTCTTTATCATGTCATACTCAGAGCCAACACATTCAACTCATTCTAGTCTATAGATTTTAGCACATATCACAATTTTGGACGGGTATCATTTTTCATTCATAATTATGCCATCATGCTTCATTCTTTCTCATGCTTCTACACATACAATCCTAACACATGCCGATTCAACAGTAATTAAACAGTCTCTTGGGGAAAAATAACACATGCAAGAAAACCTTAAGAGACGATTATGAGTTGGGTTACTCAGACTTCACCCTATCATTCACAATCCATTTACCCCACCCCAACAAAATAGAGTGCAATTGTCCCCAATGCACAAAAATAAGCAATAAAAAGTAGGGTGAATGTGAAGCAAACCTGTAGCGCAAATGCGTCAAAGAACTCAACAAGCGGGTGGGTCCGATTTCTCGGAGCCCGCTGGAACAACACTTAGGTCACCCTCAGTAGTGCCCACATCATCTATCACAGCACCATCAGTAATGCTATCAGTTACTCTAACTACACCATCAGTGGTGTTAACATCATCTCCCACATCAGTCATAGACTCAGTGGTGGGCCTAGAACTCGAGCCTGTGGCGGAGCCAGTAGCAAACCCAAAGCAGAAGCGGACTCATAACCGGAAGCAAACCTAATCGATGATCCGATCAGTGTATCCTCCTCATCAGACTAGGAGGCAATGACTACGTTGGGAACCACCTTCTTGGATTGATTCCGAGTAGCCCGGGGAGCTATGGGTGATGTCCTCCAGTGGGGGGAACATATTTGGGGTCTTTCTCAGCATCAATATCCTCGTTGATTAGCCGATGGGTTGGTGTCGTTGATTTGGATCTACCCTTGAAAGCTATAGCTTTCTTCGGGGCCATAGTACTTGTGGAGTGAGAATTAGTCCCTATATAAACTAAAAACAAACTCGAACAAATTTTAGAACAAAGAACGAACCAAACGAAACACTAAAAAAAATTCCAGACAGTGGCTTCAGTGGCCACCTACGGTTCGTGGGTCCCCTCCATAGGTCAGAGGCTCCAAAATATTTGGGCTCTGATTGGAACCACAGATGTTCATAACGGTCCATAGATTGATATAAATACCGTAGTCCACCTCTCTGGTTCCACACTTAGTGGAATTGCTATGTGTCATAGACCACGGACCTGATCTACGGTTCGTAGACTGACCTATGGTCCATAGACTGACCTACGGTCCGTAGACGGGGTATCGTGGACCAAGTTTGTGCTAAGCATCCGACATGCCTCATGGGTAAAGCAATATTTTGATAATTACAAGCATTCATCCTAAGTCTAAGCATGCATTTCAACACAATTTATGATAGTTTGTCATTGCTAGGGTTCCAATTACTCAATTTCAACATGTATTTCATACTAAACTAGGAACCCTAAGTCGAAACTTACATTTAGACTCTAATTTCACCAAGTTATTTCATTAATAAGACTACACAATCACTATCTATCGTCTCATGGGTGTTTCTAACATAGTTTAACATGCAATTTCATACTTCAACAACCCAAGGTCAAGAACCACTTCATGACTTCATAATATGGCACAATGAACAACAAAATTCAGATTTAAGTTGAAATCAAGTACCTCAGAAGCAATGGAAGTGGGTGATTGTGTGATGTTTAAACTTTTTAGACCTTTTGGACACTGAATCTAGACCTTGACTTCTTCTTGGCAACCAAAAATGGGAGTACTCAGATTTTAGGGAAGAGAGGAATGGGAATGAGTTGGGAGTGATGATATGTATGGAAGATGGGGAGTGATTTGGGGATATAATGAGGGAGTTATGGGATTTGGAGGGGTAGAAACGGTTGGGAGGGAATATGGGAAATGGGGGAGTGATTTGAAAAAGGGAGAGTTTTATTTAAAAGCAGTCTGGGTCGGGTCAGGTGGAACTAGGGTTTGGACCCATGAGACCTCGTCTACGGTCCGTCGGTCGACCTACGGACTGTAGATGGGGTTTGTAGGTCACTTACACAATTAGAAAAAATTAGGAAACTTACTTGGGGTGTACGACTACCATTCATGGTCCGCAGTTTGACCTACGAACGGTCGATGGTCTACGAAGACCTCTGCACCAGACATTTTCTGCAGATTGTGTTTTTCGTCCCTGCAAATGTAGCAACCATTAGGCCTTTCTTTTTAAATTTTCTGGACACTTTTTAGACACGGACCCTATGCTATATCTAGCCAACACTAAAACAAAAATAAAGCACCTATCTAAAGGAATACAAAAAAGAAAATAAACAAAGAAAAACCTATAGTTGGATAGATTGTAAATCTTGGGTTGCCTCCCAAGCAGAGCTTGATTTAACGTCACAACACGACGCATGCCTCTTGATTACTCAAACCTCATCAAGATAGTAGGCCTCAACAACTTCTTGCACACTCTCCGTGTTTCCAAAATAGACCTTTATCCTTTGCCTGATTAGCTTGAACCTTGTTCCCTTACTGTTGTCAAGCTCGATCACTCCATATGGGAGCACTTGCGTGACTAAGAATGGCCTGGTCCACTTGGCCTAGAGCTTGCCCGAAAATAAGCGCAACCTAGAGTTGAATAGAAGCACAAGATCACCCACAACAAATTCTCGCTTTTCAATCTTTTGATCATGATACTTCTTCATCTTCTCCTTGTACAAGGCTTAACTTTCATAAGCTCTTAGGCGAAACTCATCAAGCACATTTAATTCACTCATTCTCTGATTCGATTTGGCACCCCAATCCAAATTTAGCTTCTTTAGCCCCCACATAGACTTATGCTCTAACTCTAGCGGCAAATGGTAAGACTTCCCATATACAAATTGGTCGGGGGACATACCTATGGGAGTCTTGAATGCGGTGCGATAGACCCATAGAGCATTATCAAGCTTCCTTGACCAATCCGTTCTATTAGCATTCATAGTCTTTGCCAAAATCTAATTGATCTCTCTGTTGGACACTTCAACTTTCCCACTAGACTGCGGATGGTAATGAGTAGCTACATTGTGGCGGACGCCATATTTCTCAAGTAACGCCTAGAACAACTTATTACAAAAGTGGGAACCTTCATCACAGATAATCAACCTAGGTGTACCAAATCTTGAGAAGTTATTCTTTTTCAAGAATGCGGTGACACTTTTACCTTCATTATTGGGAAGCGCAATTGCTTCCACTCACTTCGACACATAATCAAACGCAACAAGAATATACTTCATCCCATGTGAAGTCACAAATGGACCCATAAAATCAATGGCCCATACATCAAACAACTCTATCACCAATATAGGATTCATAGGAAGCTTTTGCCTCTTTGAAATTCCTCCTTCTCTTTGGCAACGGTCACAAGACTTGGTGAAATCATGATCATCTTGGTGGATGATATGCCAGTAATACCCACACTGCAAAATTTTATGCGCAGTACGAATACCACTATGATGCCCACCAACAGGCAATACATGGCACGCCTCTAGTATACTCAACATCTCGACCTCGGGCACACAACGACAAATAATCCCATCAGCACAACTACGATATAAGTAAGGCTCATCCCAAAAGAACTTCTTCACATCATACATAAACTTTTTCCTTTGGTGAAAAGACAAATCCGATGACACCAGATCACTTGCCAAATAGTTAACAAAGTCTGCGAACCAAGGAATCAGATCATGAGAAGCAGCCAATACCTATTCATCTGGAAAATCATCATTACTTTCAGCCCTATCACCAAGCTTGAGCATAGCTTCTTCCTCCAATCTGGACAAGTGATCGGCAACCTGATTTTTTGTCCCCTTTCTATCTTTCAGTACAAAATCTAACTCTTAGAGCAACAACACCCATCTAATCAACCTCGGTTTTGCATCCTTCTTAGCCATCAAATACCTCAATGCAGAATGGTCAGTATGAACTATGACCTTAGTACCAAGCAAGTAGGATTGAAATTTCTCAAATGCGAAAACCACCACAAGAAGCTCTTGTTCAGTCACTGTATAGTTTTTTTGAGCCACATTTAGAGCTTTGCTAGCATACTAAATAGGATGAAATTTTTTCTCTCGCCTCTGTCCCAATACTACACCAAGTGCCACTCCACTCGTATCACACATTACCTCAAACGGTTGTCCCCAATCAGGTGAAATAATGATAGGTGCAGTAAATAACTTCTCCTTTAACTCTCCAAATGCTCTCAGACAAGCATCATCAAAATCAAACTTATACTCCTTTTCGAGCAGTTTGTACCATGGATGTGCAATTTTTGAGAAATCCTTGATGAACCTCCTATAGAAACCTGCATGCCCAAGAAAAATTCTAACACCTTTAACAGATATAGGTGGTGGAAGCTTTTTTATTACCTCAACCTTAGCTCTATCAACCTCAATACCTTTCTCAGAAATTCAATGACCTAGAACTATCCCTTCTTTCACCATGAAGGGGCACTTCTCCCAATTGAGCACAAGATTGCACTCTTTACACCTTTTAAGCACCTTGGCCAAATGGTCCATACAACGATCAAAAGAGTCACCTACCACAGAGAAATCATCCATAAATACCTCAATAGTGTCCTCCACCATATCAGAAAATATCGACATCATACAACACTGGCAGGTCACAAGAGCATTACACAACCCAAATGGCATCCGTTTGAAGGAGAAAGTCCCATAAGGGTAAGTGAATGTGGTTTTCTCTTGGTCTTTCGGAGCTATGGAAATCTAATTGTAGCCTGAATAACCATCAAGAAAGCAATACCAACCCTTACCAGCAAGTCGATCCAGCATTTGATCCATGAACGACATAGGGAAGTGGTCCTTTTCTGTCCAAGCATTCAATTTCTGGTAGTCCATGTAGACTCTCCATCCAATCACGGGCCGCATCAGAACAAGCTCATTTCTCTCATTAGGTACCACAGTAATCCCACCTTTCTTGGGCACACACTGAAAATGACACACCCAACTACTATCTGCAATGGGATAAATAACTCCATCATCCAACCTCTTGATGATCTCCTTCTTAACTACCTCTTGCATAGGCAGATTTAGTCTTCTCTAGTGCTCAATACTAGGCTTGTGATCCGGTATGAGGAATCCCAATAATGTCCGCAATAGTCCACCTAATTGCTCGAGTTGAACCTTTTCAACACGGAAACCAATGCCTCAACTTGTGCCACATTTAAATATGCCTCAATGATGACCAACCAGTAAAGTACCATTTCTCCCCAAGAATACATACCTCAAATGTGATGGTAGAGCCTTAAGCTCCAATTTTGGAGCCTCTTCAACAAACGGTCTAGCAGTTGGAGAGTCGCGATTCTTCATGTCTAACTCCAATCTCTTTGGTTTTGAACAGAATTCAAATCTATCAAGTGCGGCGATCAATTCATCATAGTCTTCAATACCATCACTCGCAAAGTTCAGCATTACCGCTACTAGTGTATCAACACCCAACCTCTCTTCAACAGACACCTCATAACCACTCTCTACAATATGTGTCACCATAGATACCGATTTGAGCTCACTACTCTGCTTTATGGACCTACAGATATTGAAAGTTGCCTCTTCATTATACAATCAGAACTTCATCTTCCCTTTCTCCATATCAACCAGGGCACGCCCAGTGGCTAGGAATGGTCTCCCAAGGATAATGGGAACCTCAAAATCAACATCACAATCAAGTATCACAAAATCCACCGAAAAGATAAATGACTCCACTTTCACTAGTACATCTTGGAGCACACCAATGGACTTCTTCACAGTTCTATCAGCCATAAACAGTCGCATTGTAGTCGGTTTTGGATCCCCCAAATCCAACTTCTTGTAAATAGACAATAGCATCAAATTGATACTAGCACCCAAATCGCACAACGCCTTTGCAAAATGTAGCAACCCAATGGTACAAGGAATAATGAAAGCACCAGGATCCTTCTTCTTCCGCACCGGGGACCTTGTAGCAATAGCACTACAATGTTGCAACTTGTCATCATCTTCAAAACTCACGGCCCGCTTTTTAGTTACCAAGTCCTTCATAAATTTTGCATACCCAGGCATTTTCTCCAAAGCTTCTAGCAACAGCACATTGATGGAAAGTTGCTTCAACATACTAATAAAACTGTGGTATTTTCCTTCTTCAGTCTTCTTCACTAATCTCTATGGTAAAGAAGGTGGAGGTCTAGGCATAAGAACAACTTTTTGGGTTATCTCCACTTCCTTCTCTGTCACATTCTCAGACCCTCCATTTACCTCAATCACATCATCATTTTTACTAGCCTCAACTTCAACCCCTGACGGCATAGATAGATCACTGGTGTGCTTACCCCCTCGAGTAGTGACTGCCATACAATGTCCATCATTCTTTGGATTTTGGATAGTGTTACTAGGAAGTGTGCCAGGTTGACGTGGATTTATAGTAGTAGACTACTGAGTCATCTGCTGCTCAAGATGCTTGATTGACACTGCATGTGCATCAACTTTTTGACCAATACCAGACAAGTCATTTCGCATCTCCTTCACATTCTGATCAATTGAATCAAACCTCTTCATCATCTTCTGCATCATATCCTTAATAAGCGACATATTACTGCCAGCTTCCTTATTAACAAATTCCTAATTTTGGGGAGGAACATAAGGTCCAACCCGATTATTTTAGTTGCAATAGTTGTTCCAGTTATAGTTGTTGTCGCGATTGTAGTTCCCATCCTGGACATATTGACCCTCTCGGTTGTAGGTACCATAGTTCCGACCTTGGTTTCCTTGACCTTGGTGCCAATTATCCATATTTGAACCTTGTGCGTTGGCTCAGAAACCCCCCGTCTAATCATTCACCACATATGTATCCTTATCATAGTAACATTCCTTAGTCGGTGGTAGATTTCTAGTCAAATAATTGACAACATTTACCTTTTTCAGTACCTCCGCTTACATGCTTCAACACCAACCCCAGTTTGGTCCTCATCTGAGCCATCTCATGACGAATATCATCGGCAGATTGGTTAATAGTAGCTTGGACTGCAAACCTGTTTCTCCAGTATCTGACTTTCCAGTGCTCCACGCTTTATTGTTTTGGGAAATTTTCTCCAGTTTCTCAACGATCTGCTAAAAAATGCACTCACCATATGAACCTCCAGCGATAGTATTAAGCACCGCCTTACCAATGTCATCCTGACCTCGGTAGAAGTATTCCTTCAATGATTCATCATCAATGCAGTGATTCGGGACACCTCTTATGAAAGCAGTGAACCTGTCGCAAAAACTACTCACAGACTCTCCAGGTAGTGCTACGAAGTTGTTGAGTTTATTTTTGTGGTTCCACTTCTTTGACACGGGAAAGTATTTTGCAAAGAAAACATTAATTAATTAGTCCCATATGTACATTGAGTTATAAGGAAGCTCAATAAACCACACATCAACATCGCCGATTAATGATAGAGGGAATACTCTCAATCCAATGACATCCATGTCAAAGTCCGGTCGACCCACACAACAATTACAAATACTCCTCAGCTTGACTATGTGCGCATATGGATCCTCCGATGCCAAACCAGAGAACAAACCCCTCGCTGTAGGCATTTGCATCAGACTGCTACTCACCACGAATGTATGCCCCAAAGGTAGAGGGGGTAGAACAAGAGGTCCATCATATTCAGAGGCTTTAAAGTTGACCCTATAGTTATCACGCAGTGTTGGTCCTGGTAGATTATGTACCCTCAATACATCTCCCAGTAGATTTTCACCTTGAACCTGATTATTCTCATCACCAACCCTTGGAGGTTGCAACTCAACCCCAACACCTAAATCTCCTCCAATAGGATTGACTAGGACTCCTTGGTTATTCATTCTTCGCAAAGTTCTATTCAATTATGGATCGTAAGGAGTAAGTGGTTCACCTTGTCTCCGTATATTTGGCATACACTAGAGTAGGAACCTGAGAGAAACAAAAAAAAAGAAGTAAAAATAGGAAATATTTGACTAAAGTTCAATAATGTAGTTAAACTTAATCTAAAAGCCTTATTCCCCGGCAGTGGCGCCAAAATTTGATACGCTCAAATTACACTTTCATAAAGAAGTATAAATGATCGTTAGCAAGTAAACAAGCCAACTTGGAGGTTGGGGTCGATCCCACGAGGAATATGGTTTAGACTTAAACTTAACTTACAACTATATTCTTCTAGTCAACGTACTTCTGAAACAAGTAATTAAAGGGGGGGGGGGATTTGTGAAACAAATTCTGGAAATTATGTGAACAATCAGTGAGCAAGATTCACACTTTAGTTGTTATCAAGATGAGAGAGAAACTAGGGTATTTGTGTTCCCCATAAGCTCATAATGCGGTAATCCTTGTAATATGAATCCTTTCCTAGTGTATTACATGCAAAGTGATAAGTTAGGTATCTCTAATTCCTTGATCCGACAACTAGAGAATTTCACCTTGCACCTTGGTCCAGCTACGTGTGTATAATTTACTAACCCTTACCTTTACCTCATATTAGACATCGCATCAATGTATGACTTAGTTTTCACCCTCACACCAATTGACACTAGATTATTAGATAGTATCACACTAAATCAATGTTGATAATTTTTTTTATTAACTACCACCTTGGTCCGGCAAGTAGCAACAAGGCGAGTTCTAACGTTGGCCACCGTTAAAAAGACTTCTAAACGAAAGAATTATCAATGCATGCAACAGCACTATTCAAAAATTACTTAGTTACTATTCATATTTTGAAATGAAGAAATAATGAACTGACTTAATGAGAAGAATAAACCCAGAATCTCAACTTGAATTTCAAAGTCAAAATCTTCAAAACGAACTTAGGAAATCAAGAATAGTTAAAGTTGCAAGTTAATCTCCAAAGCCAAAAACTAGAATAAAAGTAATAAGGTCTAAACCCCAAAAACAAGGTTTACATGCCATACATATAAAAAAACAAGTCCCAACTAAAAAGGAAATGAAATAAGGAAATAAAGTTTCTTGACGCAGTTGTAGTTAACGACACTGACTTACGGACCGTGGAATGACCTACGGTCCGTTGGTCCCTTCCATGATTTGGGACTTAGGCAATTTTTCAACTCTTCAAATCTCCTCCTCTCAATTGAAATTGACGGATCAACAAGACGGACATTGATTCAATCCACGGTCCGTGGATCCTCCTCCATGGTTTCATACTTAGACTTTTGAAATTTACCTGGAACACCCTTCTCTAAATGGTTTGACGGACTTGTAGGACGGCCCGTAGGTCGACCTACGGTCCGTAGTTTGAGTTCATGGTTCCACACTTGGTCAAGAATTTCCTGATTTCTTCTTCATGCTTTTCCTGTCCATCTACGATCACCATCTACGGAGCGTGACTGGACCTATGGTCCGTGAGTCACTTCCGTAGCTGCCCTTTTCTGCACAATTCTTCAGTTGTGTCTCATACTTCCACGTCCAAACTTATTTCCTGCAAACATGATTAAAATAGATTAATACCAATACAGATGGCCCTAGACACACACAAATCTTAAGTGAAATGTATTAAAAATACTGTAAACTCACGGTATATCAGATACCAATTGGAACCTTCTAAGTTCAAATTAACTTGCTTGTGCCCCTTCAGCCGGGACTACGACGTCAGTTCATTTTGTTGAGATACCAATTGGAATCGGGAGATACCAATTGGAATCGGGAGATACCAATTTGACTCAACTCATACCACAAGCGACAATAGTAGCTAGCGAGCCCCACAAAACTGCTAATTTTAATCATAGAACTTGGTCGAACTCAATTCTTAACCGCCTCAACCTTTAACAGATAGTAACAAAACCTTAAATCAATCTTAGAGAAAACTGATGCACCTTGCAATTGGTCAAAAAGGTCGTCTATCCGAGGCAATGGATACTTGTTTTGAATGGTCACCCTATTCAACTGTCGGTAGTCTATACACATCCTCTCTTGCTAGTGATGGTGTTACCACTTTTTTTGCTCTAGTTCAGACCATATAGTGAAGGAGGAAAGATACCAATTTGTATCACTCATATACCAATTGGATTCAAGTCATAGCACGAAGGAGTAGAAAGAAGTGAGTTTTTCCTAAAGTCCAATTGCCTCTCAAAGAAAAGTACGGACGTCATCGTACCTGTAACATCGTGTATGTTGAAATAACTATGAAGAAGCTGGGAATTGGAAATAGTCATTTTTGGAAATAATTCAAAATCTGGAAATTTGGTTAAGTATGGAAAAAAAAAGGGTTTTTGGTCAAATTGGAGCAGTCATAACTCCTATCTCAGGATGAGTTAGGTTAATTTACAGTTATTTTTGGAAATCTCTTGGAATGATCTTTCCAACGCCGCCGAGTTTGCTTGATTCCGAGTTCGTATGAGTGAGTTATGCCCTTTGGAAGTTGGGTTGTTGGCACAACGCAGTTTAGTCCGAATTTGTAAGGGTATTTTGGTCTTTTTCCTAACCATTTATTTTGGTTATATTAAGGTTTTAGACTGATTTTAAATCAGTTTTTCCTCTTTAAAGTGAGAGTTAGGTCTTTTGAGAGAAGAGAAAAAGAAGAGGAGAAAGAGAAGATGAAACAAGGATTCGTCAAGATCGTCGTGATTTTCTTCGGGGGTGATCCCTATTAAGGTAAGTGAGATCATAGTGTTGAGTTGGTTCATTCCCCCACACGCCAAACTCTTTTTAATTCCGAGAAAAGATTGGTTGTGTTTGTTGAAGTTTGTGTTTGTGTTTGTTGAAGTTGTGGTTGTGTTGTTGAAGTTTCTTGTTGGTTTGGTGCATGTTTCCGGTTGTGATTTCGAGTTGAATCTATTGTAAATTAAGGGTTTTTATGATTCTAACTGTTTGGGGCTGGAACCTTTGAAGTTAAGAAGGTTTAGAGTTGGAAAAACAAAGGAGAAAAGTTAGATTTTCGGGGAAAAAGGCTGGGGCGTCGCACCAGCCAGCGCGCCCCAAAAGGGATTCTGAGCTTCCACCCTTGGGGCGGCGCGCCATGCAGAGTGCCCCACCAGGCCTTCTGAACTTTGAGAGCTGGCGCCCCGCGCCTCTCAGAGCGCCAAAGACGCCAATCCTTCCCATTCCTTCTCTATTTTTTCATACATGTTCCTTGGTAATGTACCTATGTTTTATAGTTGTTTTCAACACTCTAAGGTACATCTAGACATCCCAAACTCATACATAAACATGAGATCATTACCCTTGAATCCGTAATCCAATTCCAGGAAGGTCAGGATCAAAGTCAAGTGAAGTTAGAGTCGAGCTTAGAAGTTAAGAAGTACTCAAAGCAAGTCTTTAATGTTTTTTTCAAGAGTCTTTATTGAACATTTTCACTTCATTTTAAGTCTCGAGTTTCAAGTTAAGTAAAGAGTATAGAGTTTCAAGTTAAGTAAAGAGTATAGAGTTGAATTCTTTTTCTCAAAAGTTATTAGGGAACTAAGTATTCCCAAAGAAGTTTATAAATGTTTTTTTGTACATTTGAGTAAGAAAGGAACTATGTTTTCCAAGAGAGCCTTTGGGCTAAGCTTTGAGAAATTATCTCAAACTAAAGAAAGATTTGTTTAAAACATTTATGAGCCAAAGTATTTTTGGGAGTAGTATTGAGGATCGAATTGGGGACGCGAGTTCATATTAACTCAACCCTCCATAAGAACCATGTAGCCAACATGGGACTTGACGGGTCATTCTTTTTATATGATCACGTAAGTTAAGCTAGTGTATCCACTAAGTAAAGCAAGGTCCTATATCACGGCAAGGTATAGGATGGTCCTTTGGCAACGTGAGGTAAAATGTTGTATCATCACTAGGGCTCATATTGGTGGTTGTCGATTAAGGAATCTCCCACTAAAGTTATTTTACTTTTATATAAGTAAAGTTGAGTTTGTTATTGATTTATCTTTAACGAACTAAGTTGTTTACAATGTTTTACAAGCTTTATGTATTGCATGTGTCTTATTGCTTTACTTTTGAGTTCAGTCATTCATGAGTCGAACAGAGCTAAGGTAAGTGTTCTCTTGTACTCCTTTCAAGCTTAAGTTGTGGTTTAGCTTTCCATCTCGCATACTCGTACATTCAATGTATTGATGCCAGTTGGCCTGCATCTTATGATGATACAGACGTAGGTACCCAGGATCAGCATCCAGCACGCCGTTGATCCAGCTGAGCACTCCAAAGTCAGTGGTGGGCCTCTTTGCATTTCGGAGGACTCGGTTTCTTTGTTCTCTTAGTTTTGTTTTATTAGGATGTTGCGGGGTCTGTCCCAACATCCATCTCAGTGTTATAGAGGCTTCATAGATAGTCAGTCAGTTAGTTAGTATGGAGTCTCTCATCTATGTATATATATAAATATTCTATTTTGAGACTCGAGTTTCCTTTTTGGCCAAGATTTTATCAGTTGGGTTGTTTTATGACCTTTCATTGCATGGAGTTATTCTGTTGAGTTAAGTTTTCCGCTGAGTTAAGTAAGCCAGGCCAAGGGTTCGCTTGGGGCCAGCAATGGTCTTCGAGTGCCGGTCACGCCCAGGGTGTAGGCTTGGGGAGTGACAGTACCATTCCGCAAGACTCTACTAGACTCATTTTGGTACAATGAGATCAAAGAACCTAGGGCTCTGATACCAACTTTGTCAAGACCCAGACCGTCGTGATTGACACCCACACTAACCCAACTAACTAACAATTTAAAGCTACGGAAGCAGGTTTAAATGTCAATAAAAATGGAGTCCCCATAAACTCCAAGGTTTAAACAAACAACTAACCAAACTAATGCGAAAGAACAACCCCTAGAACCTGAAATTCAATGTACCAAAACTCTAACAAGATTCATAAGTCTAAACAAGAAAATCATCTAAAGAACTAGTCTAAGTACGAATATGATGGACTAAACAAAAAGAGAACTCAAGACAGCCCGAAAGAACTGGCTCACCCTTGAATTCGAATTGGCGGTCACTGATCTTCTAAGCGAGGTCTGTCAATAGCCGCCGGAAGATGCCCTGCACTCAGCAAAAATAAGAGTAAGTACAGTATCAGTACACAACCACAGTGTACTGGTAGGATCACGCGGCTATCCCAATAAGTGAAACACATGCAAGTAACCACAATCATTATAAAACATGCATATACCAAACATATACAATATTAGTCAACATTTATGAACAATGAACAGTTTCACGATCTCACAAATCACAGTTGTATCAATTTAGCGCAACATACCATCTTCCAATATCAATCATCATTAGATATGAACGAAATAATCACAAGTAGATACACAACACAATTCAATGGTCCTCTCACGGAACCCAATTCAATGGTCCTCTTATGGAACCCACACCCAAAACGTTAGCATACCAGAACGTGGTACCCGATCCAATGTTTATGCTGGAACATGGCAATTGATCCCATGTTTATGCCAGAACGTGGCAACCGATCCCATATTTATGCCGGAACGTGGCAACCGATCCCATATTTATGTCGAAATGTGGCAACCGATCCAAGTTAGTGTGTCGGAACGTAACACTTGATCCATTCAACAAACCACAATCACAATCACAATGTATATTCTCACAATCATACAACAAGAGGTGATTCATGGCGTACAATCATTCAATTATCCTCATTTACGATTTGGGAGATCAATAATGCAACATTCGCATACATACATGCTTTATAATGAGCAATTACAAACATATATCACACCAACATGAAATCACAACCATCATTTACCTCGAATTTAAGCTTGAATCCCCCTGAGGCTCTTGAATCTTCCCTTTCTGGATTGTTTTCGCTTGTTCTAGGTCTACAAACAATTAATATACGCAAGGATCAACAATAAAAAGTCTAATTATCAGGATTATAACAAACCCAATAACCCTAGACCAAGCCCAAGATCCTAATACCCAATTTAGATTTTTTCCCACCATAGAATCCTGATCAAAACCCTCCCCATCGATAATTACCCATTCTATTACATTCTACGGATCGAAGAACGGATTCGAGGAGTTAAAACCTTACCTCTTGCGTCAAGAATGGTGAAAAATGGTCAAGAACTCGTCTGGGGTCGTCTCCTAGCTCTCAAAGTCGAAAAGTGCAGAATAAAGACATTTTGGGGTTTATTTACGACGTTAAGTCACGTTGAACCCGCCACAACGGTCCTCACCCCGCTACAGCGGCCCTGCCATGGCGGAAGAAATCCTGCCCCAGTGGCTTGCACGGAACCAGTGAGCTATTTTAATAATTCCAAGACCCTCATTTCACAACACACATTTAACCAACGACGCTCAAAAAATACCGTTCATGGTAAAATCGATTTCGGGAGTTCTACTCACCCGAATTTAATACCGTAAAGTCGTACAGATTCCTTAACCACTTATCTAACCACTCATGTAATCAAAATTATAATTAATTCACCCGATTATTACCAGATTTCCCTACACCTTAACGACTATGATTTCAACCAAATCTGGACTAGGTTGGGAAATTCAAAGTTACTACTCAAAAGTTTTCTGGCTCCAATTCTTTTCCCATTGGCTTTTTCTATAACCATGAAAACAGGTCGTTACAGATAATCATAACTCCTTATGCATATTAATAGGGATGATCAGATGTCATTTGATATTCTATATTATGTCCTATAATAGAGGCATTAGAAAATTTTATTACAAAAGAAATGATCAGATTTATATGTATAGTAGAGCTAGGGATTAACTAGGTGAAGTCATCTCATCTTTTTGGCCAAGAATCTCAATATATTTTTTTACAACTTTATAAAATAGTATTTATAGCTTATATATTGCTTTCAATTTGTTTACTTATATGAGATTTGATTATTTAATTGCAGGTGCTTTTTTTTGTTGAATGGAAAAAAATCATCTTTTTCATGACATTTGATAAACAGATAGAATTTCAATGTGGCAAATAGTGGAAACAAATCTAAACCTACTTTCGCAAGATTATTGGCAGAAAAGGTATAATTATTTTCCTTTATTATTTACAAGTAGGTCGTACTTTTTATTTCTTGAATTTTATTGAAAGAACCTGACAAGAATTTCAAGTAATGCAAATTTTATATCAAAAGCTCGTTGTGAAATTGCTAAAAAGTCATTTTTTAAAATTTTGATAACATCTAAAATAGTTTTTATTTTCATAACCTCTAAAATAATTAACAGCCATATTCATGTCATTATTTGTTATTCATATTATAGTCCTATAAATAGAATCATTGTAAGACATTGGAGAATTGATCAAATTAGCCTTTTAAATTGTTGTGTTTTTTGTACTCATTTTATTTATTCTTTAGTTTGACTTGAAGAATAAAATGAAGTTTATTGAATGATGATCAGCTAGTGGGAATGGATGTCAAGAAGAGCTCGAAAGATTGTGCATTGATTTCATATTTTTTATTTTTTTATTTTTTAATGATTAAGATTGTAAGAATAATGTTGCATTTTTTTTATAGTTTTCTTTATGATTTTTCTTTGTTTTGTAGAAAATATAAAACAATTATTGTCGTAAGTTATATTTTCTTTTGGCTTAAAAAAGTAACTTATGACTTTATTGGAGGTTATCTAACTATTAACCAACCATTTTCTCTATGAAATTAGTTATACGTATGAATAAATATATATTGAAATCTTATCGTCTTTCATAACTGCGCGAAGCGCAGAAAAGTTCACTAATTTAACGTATAAGGAAAATCAAAATTCTTATTTGAGAAAAAATTGTAAGGATTTAAAGAGCTTGTGAAAACAGAAACAACACGCACACGCACACACGGAAATGAGCGCGCACATACACGCACATGCGCACACACACACGCGCACACACACACAATCATCATCATTCGCTGCCAATGTTTTAAAAGGCGGGGGCGTAGTCTCATGTATATTCATGTTTATATTTTTATTACTAAGAAAATAAGCAAAAGTAAAACTCTAAATTATTTTACAAATATATTTTAATAAATAACCTATAATATATAGAAAACAATATTATGATTTTAATTTGAGAAAGGTATTAATAACTGATAATTAAGAAAAAATATAACCATTACTATTTGAGAAATATCATTGCACCAATAATAAAAAATATGATTTAAAACAAATAAAGTTCAAAAACCTAATAAATAAAATATAATCCAAGGGCATATGTTTTTGCGCTCGGAGCTTACGTTTTTATGGTTGGAGCTTACGCCCCAAATTGTAGGACTTACACTCTATGGACCTACTGTCACGACCCAGACCGCCGTGATTGACACCCACACTAACCCTCCGGTTGGAGAACCACTTCTCTAACCTAACTAAGCAACTTAAAGAACTAAACATTTAAAGATACGGAAGCAGGTTTAAATGACGAATAAAAATGGAGTTTCCATAAACTCCAAGGGTTTAATAAAATAACTAACAACTATTGCGAAAGTTCAACCCCTAGAACCTGAAATTCATTGTACCAAAACTCTACTAATCAACAAGTCTAAGATAAAAGGGTACAACCCCAAAAATAAACATACAAATAAATTTAACTATATAGTCTGAGTCCAAAAAGAATGGACTAAAGCAACTGAAGGACCCATGGCATCCTAAATAACTGGCTCACCTTTGAATCCGGTCTTGATCAATGATCCCCTAGCTGAGGTCTGTCAGTAGCCGCCTAAAGATGCCCTGTACTCAACAAAGAACGAGCAAGTGCAGTATCAGCACACAAATCATAGTATCATGCGGCTACTAATCCAGTAAGCGAAACATAAGCAAGTAATTACAACACAATAGACACACATATACAAAATGCATAGTTCAGTTATCATTTTAGGAGTAACATATAATTTCCCAAATCAATGACAAACAGTTATGAATGTATCAATCACAAGTGGTCCTCTCATGGCACTTAGTGTGTTAGAATGTGACGCATGATCCAATATATATATATATATGTGTCGGAACGTGACATCCGTTCAAATATATGTGTGTCAGAACATGACACCCGGTCCAATATATGTGTCGGAACGTGACACCCGATCCAATATATGTGTCGGAATGTGACACTCGATCCAATATATGTGTCGGAATGTGACACCCGATCCAATCATTACAACCACAATCACAACCACACCGTAATGAATAGTACACATAGTAACACCATCAGGTAACAGTTCATGGCATGCAGTTGTTCACACAAAATCATTTTATTAGATTCGACCCACATTTCCCTATTCACATACATTCATGCATACAATGAAGCAATTAACCAGCATATATCACACAAACAGGAAATCGAATCATCACCTACCTCGAAACAAAGCTGGAATCCTTCTAAGACACTTGAGCCTTCCCTTTCCGGATTCTTTCAGCTTGTTCTTAGTCTAAAACTGTTAAATAATGCAAGGATCAATAAACAAGGCCTAATTTATCTGGATAATAATCAAACTATCAATCCTAGGCCAAACACAAGATCCCCATACTCAACTTAGGGTTTTTTCGACCATTAACTTCAGGCCAAAACCCTTCCCCAATGATAATTACCCAAGATTCTAAGTTCTACGAATCAAAACACAGATTAGGGTAGTAATTATCATACCTTTAGCACTACAAATCGTGGAAAACTTTCAAGAAACTGCCCTGGGTCATCCCTTAGCTCTCAAGAATAAAGTTTTGCAGAGAATAACATTTTTCAGGGTTTCCCCGATTTAAGTCGCGACTGTCCCACCAGAATTGCCCCGCCTGGCGAGATTAATCCCTCTACGATGGATTGCACGTAGACAGAAACTCAGAATTTGAGTTCCAAGCTCCTATTTAGCAGCACGCCTTCAAATGTGGACGTTTTAAAACTACCCTTTCACGCTAAGATCAGTTTCGGGAGTTCTACTCACCCGAATTTGATTCCAAAGATTCGTATGGGCTCCTTAACGTATTGTCTATCCACTCATTGATCAAATTCATAATTAAATCCCCCATTCATTACCAGATTTCCCTAGACCTCACCTGACTCGGATTTCATCCAAATCTATCCTATGCTTGAATTTCCAAGTTACTACCCAAAAGTTTTCAGGCCCAAATTTCTTTCCCATTGGCTTTTCCATAACGACGGAAACATGTCGTTACACCAACATCTTCAATTTGCGCCCAGAGCATTTTTGCTACGTTCCACCCCAAGACTCGCCCCAAAAAATATTTTTGAAAATATTGTTCTCAACATTACGTATACAAGAGAAAACATGTAACAAAAAAAACATTTATATATCGAGCTCAAAGTGTCAATTTACATGAACATAATAAATCTTTACATAAAGTATTCATTTCCATCAATAATTCAGATTCTTTCAACATGTTCAACAAATATTTTGGGTGGTAATCCTTTTGTTAAAAGATCGGTAATTATAACTGTGGTGCTAATATGTTCAATTGTTACTTTATGTTTCTAGACTTCTTGTTTAATAGAAAAATATTTCAATTCCATATGTTTGGCACCTATGAATACTTATCGTTTTTATAAAAGACGACTGCTATAGTATTATCACAATAGATTTTCAGCGACTTGAAAATATTGTCAACTAGTCCAATTCCTGAAATAAAATCCATATCCAATTATCCTGAATAGTGGCCTCAAAGTATGCCAGAAACTCAGCTTCCATAGTGAATGCAATTTTGGTAGACTGCTTCACACTCTTCCATGACATTTCTTCTCCAGCTAACAGAAACAACTATCCAAATGTTGATTTTCTTAAATCCACACAACCGTCATAATCTGAATTTGAATATACAACCACATCAAGATGATGAGAACTTCTATAAGTGAGCATATGGTCTTTCATTCCTTGTAAGTATCGCAACACTTTCTTTGCAGCCTTCTAATGGTCCATTCCTAGATTACTTTGATAACAACCCCATTCTAACAACAAAACTTATGTCTGGTTTCGTACATGTCTGGGCATACATTAGGCTCCAAATGATTGATGCATAAGGGATATCTTTCATTTTCTTACGTTCCAATTCACTCTTTGGACATTGATTGGGACTAAATTTATCTCATTTCTGAATTGGAACAGGACTTGATGAGCATTTTACCATTCTAAATCTCTCTAACACTTTATTAATATAGTCTTTTGAAGACAACCCCAATAATCCTTGTGATCTATCTCAAAATATTTCTTTCTTAATTACATAGGATGTCTTTTCCATATCTTTCATTTCAAAAAAATTAGAGAGATATTTTTTGGTATCATACAACAAACCAAGATCATTAGTAGAAAGAAAAATTTCATCAACGTATAGAACTAACATAATAAACTTACTCCCACTAATCTTCAGATGTATACACCGATCAACAGTGTTTTCCTTAAATCCAAAGGTGACAATAGTTTCATTATCTTAAGGTACCATTGTCGTAAAACTTGTTTAAGTCCTATCTTGACTTCTTAAGTTTACACACCATGTGTTCCTTTCCTTTGATAGAAACCCCTTAGGTTGATTCATATAAACTTCACCCTCTAAATTCCCATTCTGAAAGGTTGTTTTCACATCCATTTGATGTAGCTCTAAGTCATAATGAGCTACTAAAATTATTATAATTATGAGTGGATCTTTCCAAGAAACATGTGAAAATGTTTCTTTATAGTCGATGCAATCTTTCTGAGTGAAACCTTTGGCAAGAAGTTTGGCCTTGTGACGCTCAATGTTGCTAGTTGAGTTGTGTTTGGCCTTACAGACCCAGTTACACCCAACTCTTTTGCAACCTTCAGGGAATTCAACAAGGTCCCAAACTTCATTATGTCCATTGATTTCAAATTATCGTTCATAGGTTCTAACCATTTATTAGAATTCTTACTTTCAATGGCTTGTGAAAATAAAAGTGAATCATTATTAATTCCCAAATCAATTTTTGACTCGTGTAGATATGCCAAATAATCATAAGAAATAGTAGATCGTTTTTGTGTTTGAGATTTTCTTAATGATACTTCTTGTGGTTCATATACTGTAGGTTCATCAGTTATGACTTCATTGTGATTAAAAGGAGCATTAATTTGTTGTTCCTGTTGATTGTTAGGTTGTACAACAATTTCAGGAACAACAATTTTAGAAGAAGTGCAAGGTAGAAGAATTTGTACCCTAACTTTTTAAATTTCCACATTATGATGTTCTTCACTCCCACTAACTTCACCATTCTCAATTAACCTAGCATTTACAGCTTCAACTATTCTCGTACTATGATTAAGAAGAATCACTATTGTCTTGAATCCAGTTTCTTTTCTTGTGGGTTATAAACTCTAACTTCTGTCGGGCAACCCCAAACATGCAGGTTCCTTACATTAAGTTTTCTCCTAGTCCACGGTTCAAAATGTATCTTTGAAACAACTTTACTGGGAACCTTATTTAACAACTAAGCGACAATACTTAAAGCATACATCCACAACGAAAGAGGTAATTATGAATTACTCAAAATACTCCTAACCATATCCATTTATGTATGATTATGCCTTTCAGCGACACCATTTTGTTGTGGTGTGCCTGGTATTGTGTACTGAGAACATATGTCATGTTGTTCTATGAATTTAGCTAATAGTCAAAGGTTTTGTCTAGTTTCATCGTATCTTCCATAATACTCACCACCTCTATATGACCTAATTATTTTCACCTTTCTGTCTTATTGTATTTAAACCTCATTAATAAATACCTCTAAATCATTTCTCGCTTGAGATTTTTCATGCAACAAATGAACATAACTATAACGTGAAAAATCATTAGTAAAAATGATAACATAATTTTTCTTAGTGAAAAATGCAATATCTAAAGGATGACATATATCAATATGTATAATTTCAAGAAGTTGTGTGCTTTTTATGGCTCATTTCTTTGTATGTGTTGTTTGTTTTCCTTTAATACAATCCACACAAAATACTAAGTTATGTAAAATCCAAATCTTGAAGAATTTCATTCTTCATTAAACTTTCTAGCCTTTCCTTGGATATGTGACCAACAAAGTTGATGGAGTGGGTTCCTTGATTCTTCAACTTTATTTCCTCTTGAACCAACATTTCGTGCAATTCATGCACGTTCCATTTATCTTTCGTGGTGTTGTAGTTTATTTGGAAAGGACCATACTAAGATGGTAATGAGTTGATGATTAATTGTACAAGGAATTTTTTTGTTCCACTTTCATTCCCAAATACTTAAGTCTTGCTGCTATGTTTGTCATTTTAATGACATGCTCATGCATGGCACGAGAACAATCAAACTTCATAGTGGTAAAAGTACCCATTAGTTCCTCATCAAGAGACTTATCAACACTTTGAGAGGACTCTTCCACAAGTTTCAGAAATTATTTTGCATTCTCAGTTTTGGGAAGAGCAGTCTCAATGTTGTCCGCAATATTCATTCACATGAACATAAGATTAACCTGTTAGATTGGTCCCTATGCTTATAATAGGACATTTCTTCAATACTAGTTGTTTTAGTAAGAGCCATTAGCTCCTTGTCACGATCTGACTTCCTGAGTCGTGATGACACCTACTAAAATCCACCTGTAGACAAGTCGACTCGTACCCAAAAACGAAAGTAGTGGGTGCAAGAGTGGAACTATAAAGAAAATAATTCTAAAAATAAGACAAGATAGAAACAAAAAGAAAACCAAATACTATATACAAAGGAAAACCTCCCAAAACCTGGAAGTCACGAGTACAAAGATGTCTAACAAGATAAATACAAGTCCCAAAAGTTGACCACAAAGAGCTATCCAAAGACAAGAGACAAGCTAATAATTATACAGAGGGAGACAGGCTGATCCAGTATGCCAAGTGATCACCCTAATCTCAGATATCCATAAGCTATAAAAGATAACACGAACGATCAATGCTGGTAGCTGGTACTAATACATGTATCTTCAAAAGATGCATAGTGTAGCATAACTACCAAGATAAGGTGCTTAATAGGCATCATAGACCAACCAAGCAAGAAAGGCAAAAATAATCTAAAAAGATAGAATCTAGACACAAATAGTGTTCAAAGCGGATATGAAAAGAAGGAAAACGAGCATACTTAAAGTAAGTCTAAGTACAGATACACTAAACCTAACTGGACCACATAATCCTAAAAGGTACACTTGTGCACAACTTAAATAAAACCCGAACGAACCCCATAAGTCTGACAGGTAAAAAAAATAGCTAAGTCTATAAGAAAAAAGAGTAACCCATATACGGATCCAAGAACATCAGTCGGGCTTCCCACCCAACTAGAAGGAACCAATCAACTCCCAGCCCAACAAGAGTGACAATCAACACAACCAGTCAACTCCCAGCCTAGCTACCAAAAGTGACAATCAAGGCCGCCCAACCTTACAATACATTCCAGTGGCGTTAACCGCCCAACTAGAAAGAATGCATGGGGGCTTGTCATCTCCTTAGAGAATTCCAAATATCAAGCCAGCCAGTTGAGTCCACAAATTGGACTCATTTAGGGCTATAATATAATAGAAATTGTGTCCTCAAATGCTTATTTTATCTCAATATCTGATGAAAACCTTTAAGTTTTAGGAATTTGAAGTTTGAAGGAAAGCATGGACACTACTTCGCAAAAAGGAATGAAAAAGCTGAAAAGAACAAGAAAATGAAGGCATGAGGATCACCGAGTTCACTTGGCGAATCGCCAAAGGGTCTCACTTCACCTTTTGTTCCAGTGTGCTGAACCCTGAAGGAAAGGATCAAGTCGGCGGAAAAAGAGAATAGTCGGCGCATCGCCGAGGAGTTCTGCAAAGCAGTACTATGTCGCTCAATGACTCAGAGCACGATGATGTCAAAGGATGGTGCAAGACAGCGATGAACTACACCAAAGGGAGGATCACCAAGTTGATCGGCGATTATGTCTAATGTCACCGAACGATCCGCTGCAACACAGATTTTTGAAAACTATAAATACTCGTTGAGAGTTATAGCTTAGTATCAGTTTTTGTAGTATTATTAGACAATATCATATTCTTAATATAATTTTAGTACTATTTTATTTTACTCTAAAGTTTGGAGAGGGTTTTGGAAACTTGAAGAAGAAAAGGGTTTCATCTCTTCCAATTTGGAAGTGGGTCTCTTTAATTCTTCTTTCTTTGCTCAAATCAAGACTTATTTCAATATACCCATTTGATTGCAACATCATTGAAGGTATAAATTTCTATCTCTTGATGTGTGGCTAAAACCCTCCATTCTTGGGGTGTGATTTAACAAATATGTGTTGATATTATTGTTGGGTCTTGCTTGATGATAGGTAAGATGTAGTTTATTGGTGATTTCACCTACTGGTTGTGGTTTAATTTAATGGGTTTGTATTTGCAAATACAAAGCCACCCATGTGTTTTCAGCTTGCCCGAGAGGGAGGCCACGAAACCAAGACCACTAGACTGATTACCTAAGGAGTGGGTCGACATGAGGTGAGCTCTAGTCCCATATCCTAACACTCAGCTCGAGAGAGTATGGTAAGGCGTACTCTGGTCTTCATGCGACAAATGGGTGTCCAAGAGGGACACATTTTAAACGGGGTAAGTTGCCCGAGAGGGAACTTATTTCCATCTAAAGCTTAGCCTAGTCACTATTATCTTGCAAATTTCTTATTGAAAGCATGTACCCAAACTATTTATCTCAACTTGTATTGCGGTCACACCCCAAGAACTCTTTCCCATACTTGATTTTCTTGTTATATTTCTTGTTTTTGCTATACTTGTGACAAATCCCCCAAATTGATATTTCGCACTTTTGTATCCCCCTTTAATTTACAATTTTTTTAATTGTTAATGTCTTTAGGTATGACTAGCTAGAACTAAATTTTATTTTTCTATTAATTCTCAAAACCGCTCCCTTGGGACACGACCCCAACCCTTGGTTGGGTTACTATACTATTGCACGATCATAGACACTCGTACTGGAAGTTGTGTCGTTGATTACGCAAAACATCAAAATGGCGCCGCTGCCGGGGAGTGGTGTTACTTGAGAATTCCTAGTTAAGTAAAATTGTTGTTCTTCTTAGTTGTAGTCTACTTACCTAATTTTCAATTTTATTTTGAACATTTGTGTGTTTCAACAGCCATATGAATGTGAAGCGCAAAAATAGCTACCAAGCAGGCAACCCAGGGGGTTATGCTTTTCATCGAGATGATATTGATGATATTAATAGTGTGTACAATCCTACCCAAGTGGGTGAGATGAATGCAATTTGCATGCCACAAGCAGATAAAAATGCAACATTTGAAGTTACTAGCACAGCAATTCATCTCATACATTCAAGAGGTGTATATGGAGGGTTAGAGCATAAAGACTCATATGAACATGTATGAAGCTTCATAGAAGTGTGCACAATTCTGTCATTCAAGAATCTATCGCAAGAATGCATACGGCTGCACTTATTTCCATTGTCATTAACTGGGGAAGCCATTAAGTGGTTGATCGAGCTTTTAAAGAACTCCATCAAGTCATGGGAGGAGCTTGTTATGTCTTTTCATGAAAGATTCTTCCCTCCATAAAAAATGATGAAACTAAGAGAGGACATTCAAGATTTTAATCAAAAGGAGGGTGAACCAATTCACGAATCCTGGACACGATTAAAGAGAATTTTGCGAAAATGTCCAATGTATGGATTGCCGAGTGAGTTAACACTACAACATTTTTACCGTAGTCTGGATTCAGTTAATAAAGGGATAGCTAATCAACTGGTGCAAGAAGGAATAATGTTACAATCATTTGAAGTAGCATCATTTCTCCTAGATGGCATGACTAGAGTAAATCAAGCATGGTACACAAAAGATGACCAAGTTTCCCCACTGTGCTTCAGATTAACGTAAGAACAACTCAAAAAATAAAGGGAAAGGGATGAAAACATCAAAAATATGTTGTCTCAAATGGAAGTGATACACGAGCACATGAAGGGGACGTATGGAGTATTTCGAGTTGAGGAGGGTTCTCTTTCTGGTTATTTAAGACCGGGGGAGAATCAAGGTTGGAACTCCAAATGAATTGAGGGGGGTTCTTCATTCGGTTACTTAAGACCGGGGGAGAATCAAGGTTGGAACTCCAAATGAATTGAGGGGGGTTCTTCATTCGGTTACTTAAGACCGGGGGAGAATCAAGGTTGGAACTCCAAATGAATTGAGGGGGGTTCTTCATTCGGTTACTTAAGACCGGGGGAGAATCAAGGTTGGAACTCCAAATGAATTGAGGGGGGTTCTTCATTCGGTTACTTAAGACCGGGGGAGAATCAAGGTTGGAACTCCAAATGAATTGAGGGGGGTTCTTCATTCGGTTACTTAAGACCGGGGGAGAATCAAGGTTGGAACTCCAAATGAATTGAGGGGGGTTCTTCATTCGGTTACTTAAGACCGGGGGAGAATCAAGGTTGGAACTC
>JAJOOS010011877.1:0-41093 GCA_029582725.1 Solanum chiquidenum | reverse complement strand
CAAACATCTCCAATTTTCCATCAATTTAATCCTACAAATAAAATACACAATTTAGCACAATCTATAAAATTTATGCTCATAAAGGACAAATATAAATACTAAATGTGAGGCAAATAATGATTAAAAATATGTATTTTGACCTCACATCATATCTCTCGCCTAATCTTTTTTTCCCTAAATTAATTATATACTAAAAGTGACAAACCCTACTAACTTATTTTAATATATATGGACCAAGTGGTATATGTAATTATTACTTTAGCTCATTAACCATCAATTAAATTAATTTTCTAAAATTACCCATTAACTAAATAATAGTATTTTAAAAAATAGTTCAAAATTTCCATTGAAATTCTTATGGGATGAGTCGAAATAGTTCTAGTACTCAAAATAGCCTAACATGTGATTACATCAGATACTAATTTACCCACCGTTCATCCCGAATGGTCAAAAGAAGGCGAGGGTAGGAAAGGGTACCCGACTCGACAAAAGTATGTGGATCTCTTCTGCACATAACATCCTTAGTCTCCCAAGTAGCTCCTCAATTGGAAGATTCTTCCACTGGACCTTTACAGATGCAATCTCTTTTGACCTCAAATTGCAGACCTCCCTATCTAAAATAGCTACGAGTTTTTCCTCATAGGCCAGGTTCTATCAAGAAGGACTAAATCTTAGCGAATAATGTAGTTTCCATCACCCTGATATTTCTTCAACATAGATATATGAAACACTGGGTGCACTCCTAATAATCCTAGAGGCAAAGACAATTCATAGGTCACCTCTCCCACACACTTAAGAATTTCAAACGACTCAATATACCTTGAACTAATCTTACCTCGCTTACCAAACCTCATCACACCCTTTATGGGTGAAACCTTCGACAACACTTGCTCTCCCTCCATAAACTCCAAGTTCCTGACCTTTCAGCCTGCATACTCCTTTTACCTGCTCTGAGCTACTAGAAGCTTCTCCTGAATGAATTCCATCTTCTCTAATGATTTCCTCAAAAGATCAGTACCCCAAGGTCTCACCTCAAATGCATCAAACCAATAAATGAGAGACCTACATCTCCTTCCATACAATGCCTCAAATGGAGTCATATTAATACTTGAGTGATAGTTATTGTTGTACAAAAACTCAGCCAAGGGTAAGAACTGATCCCAATGACCACCAAAATCTATCACGCACGAAGCATATCCCCCAATACATGAATTGTTCGTTCAGACTGTCCATCAATCTGAGGGTGAAATGTGGTACTAAGATCCAATCTAGTACCTAACTCTTCCTGTAAGGTTCTCCAAAAGTTAGAAGTAAACTGCACACCTCTATTGATATGATGAAAATTGAAACTCCATGCAATCAAACAATCTCGCGGATATAGAGTTTGGCTAACTTCTTTGCATTATAAGTCACCCTGACTTGAATGAAGTGCACGAACTTAGTTAAATTATTAACAACTACTCATATAGAATCAAACTTACCAAATGTCTTTGGAAGACCAACCACAAAGTCCATTGCAATCCTTTCCCACTTCCATTGCATTCTCTGAAGTGTTCCTCTAGGCCTCTAATGCTCGTACTTTACTTGCTGAAAATTTAGATATTGGGAAACAAAATGAATAATGTCACGCTTCATACTCCATCAATAATGTTGTTTCAAATCACAATACATCTTGGTTGCACCGGGATATGTAGAATACCTCAAACTGTAAGCCTCTACAAGAATAGTCTGAGTCAGATCATCAACGAGGGGCACACATACCCGCCCCTTAATCCTCAAGACACATTCCTCAACAATCATAACATCTCTGTCCTCTCCCTGCAAAACCATATCACGAATCTGGCTCAGCTTCTCATCATCAAATTTCTTTTCTATGATTTTGTCAAGAAAAGAAGATCTAGCCTTCACACAGGCCAATAATCCTCCTTTCTTAGTTACTTCCAACCTCAAATTCAAGTCTTTCTGAGTGAACACATATTGTAAAATGCGATGATCTGTATACACTTCACACTTGACCCCATATAGATGCCTCCACTTTTTCAATGCAATTACAACCACAACAAACTCCAAATCATGAGTGGGGTAGTTATGTTCATGCACTTTCAATTGTCTTAAAGCATAGGCAATTACATTTCTCTCCTGCATTAGCACTGCACCTAAACTAGAATAAGATGTATCATGATAAATAATAAAATTTTTACCTTTCACAAGCAAGGTAATAATTGGTGCAGTTGTCAACAAGGTCTTGAGTTTAAAAAAACTCTCTTCACACTCATCCGACCATACAAATGAAACATTTTGCTTGGTCAAATTGGTCAGCTAGGAAGCAATGAAAAAAAAATTCCTTGACGAATTGACGATAGTAGCTAGCTAAACCAACAAAGCTCCTTACCTCAGAAACATTTGTGGGCCTTGCCCAACTCTTTATTGCTTCAATCTTCTAGGGATCTACTGTCACATCATCCTTAGAAACCACGTGCCCTAACTCACATTTGAAGAATTTGGCATAAAGCCTTTCTCTTTAACAATCCCAATACAATTCTCAGATGCTCTTTATGTTCTTTCCTACTCTTTGAGTAGATCAATATATCGTCAATAAATACAATAACAAAGAGATACAAATATGGCTTAAAAAATTCATTCATCAAGCTCATGTAGTAGCAAGGGCATTCCTAAGCCAAAAAGAGATTACCAAGAACTCATAGTGTCCATACCTAGTTCGAAAAATAATCTTTGGCACATTATTAACTATAAGTTTGTAATTACGAAAACATATATATCCTAATGTTATTTCTTTCAGACAAAATTTTAATGTGACCACCTAACTATACCAAAGTGCTGACTGAAAATAGTCCAAGTCCATACACAAGTGAGAGTCTATTTTTCATCATTCAAAGTCAACTTGTGTCTAATGAAATAAGTAGAAGTAAAGCTAGTTAAGGGAAATCTATGTATTTTTATTTGATGATAATTGGACCTCAAATAAATTTTGGAGAAGACACAAGCACCCTTCAACTAATCAATTAAGTCATCAATGTGTGGAATGGGGTACTTGTTCTTAATAGTCACTCGATTTAGCTATCTATATTCTATGCACACTCAAAAACTACCATTTTTTTCTTCACAAATAAAACTGGAGTACCCCAAGGAGAGACATTCAATCTAATAAAACATTTACCTAACAACTCTTGCAGTTGGGCCTTCAACTTCCTTAACTCAAGTGGGATCATTCTATAAGTTGGAATCCAAATGGCGAAAGACCCATCTCTAGATAAATACAAAAATCAATATCCCTGTCTGATGGCATATTAGGCAGGTCTACAGGGAAAACCTTCATAAACTCACACACTATCGCACCACACTCAATCGAAGGCACTTTGGAATTATCATCGGATGTGTCAAGAAGGTTGAACAACCCTTACTCACCAACATCTTAGGGTGAAGAAAATATATAATCCTAATTGGGGTGGGAATATAGTCACCCTACCATACCAGAGGATCTATCCCAGGCTTGGCAAAGGTCACAGTCTTAACATTGCCATCTAAGATAGCAAAATTTGGAGAGAGTTAAGTCATACCCAAGATTACATCAAAGTCAGTCATATCCAAAATAATCAAATCTACATAAGTTCTACTCCACAAAAAAGTCACAAAGCAAGACATATACACTTTCACAATGAGCACAGACTCACTAACTCACCAACCAGAGTAGAAACACTAAACTCGTCTCCCTTACGAAACTTCTTGAATTTTGTCACCTTGGCAAAATCATCTGACTTCACCCCCTCTACCTCCATCACAAAATCAACCATTTCCTGAAAGATTTTTCTGAAGAAGCCACCTATATAGCTGGAATCTACAAATCTGACGTCAATCCCTTCACAAAGCGACGAATCCCACTCTTCTAGGCCGAAGCAAAGCTAAGTCTTCCTTAAAAGCCTAAAATAAAAGCTTTACAAGCCTCCCTATTAAGTCACATTTCATGACCCAAAGTATACCCTAGATGGGACATGACATATAAGACCACTAGAGACCCTACACAAGCCACTTGACATGGATATACACAACATATTAGAGAAAATCAAGAACTCTCATAAGAAGTAAAGAATTCGACATATAAGTGGAAGTACATTAAAGTCTTGAAAAGCCATCTATTACATCATAAATGAGTGATTGGGACGTAACCCGTACACCACGTACAAAGTCTGAAACTAAACATAAGGAAACAATAAATGTGACATTGTCCTCAAAGTATGAGGATTCACCAAGTCTTCAAAACCTTCTAATGATGATCTAGCCACGAATGGTAGGAGAGGGATCATCACGCCCTACATTAGTGAAAAAATGTAGGCACAAGTATGCATTAGTATATAAAAAGTACTAAGTATGAAGGGAGTGCAATAAAACATGAGACGTGATCATCTGTGAGAAAATCATTCACAACTACATGCATATGCGAGAAAAGCCTTTCACAAGTAATCGATTCTTATCTGAAGCACCTAGATCATAATCAATTATTTTTTATAAATCATGCATAAGTTCATGAAAACATATTCATAGATTCATAGCTTTTCTTCCAAATTCATGCAATTTAGGGTTCATTGTCAAAATCATAGATCATAAATGGGTTCATGTGATTTCAATTGTAAAACATGTAATTGATTTTAAATAATTAAAATAAGATTGAATTCAAGTAATTTAATCAACATAAGTAGTACCCATGAGAATTCAATGAAAATATTAATTAATGGAATTGAAATTGAATTGGGAAATTGAAGAATTCTTAGGTCTCAATGAGTGAATGGAATCCATTGATGAACTCCCTACATAACTTTATTGAATCTCTAAGGAATGATGAAGAAATGATACTTGGTCTTGAAGAATTCTAGACTATTCTTCCTTGCCCTAGTGAGAAGATTTGTTTTGGAGAAAACCTTGGAGGGAATTTAGGATATTGATTGAATGGTGGAGTTAGGGATTTTTCTAAGGGTCAAAGGTAGTTATATGTCTTAGATTTAGGAGTAAAATGATGTATTATAAGCATTGTGTGCATAGGAAAAGACCCAAATACCCCTCTAAATAACTACTGGAGGGGTCCTAGGGACCGTACTTGTCGTCCTTAGAACTTGATACTAGGCTTAAAATTCCTCATGGTTCCTATGAGTCTCTTCTACGGTCCGTCCAAAGTTTCATGGATCGTAGTTCCAACTATAGTCTATGGACCAAAAATCCTTCCAAGTTGAAGCCAAGTTCACATCACAGGTCTATGACCCGTCAAATTTCTCACAACTCGTACAACCTTCCGTAGATACAAAAGTTTACATTTCATTCTAAGTCTGGTACCTCTTCTATGACCACTTCCTACGGATGGTAGGACCTTCTACAAACCTTCCTTGTAATGCCTCAGAATTTAGAAAAGAAAGAAAATGAGTTTTTGGGAATTCAATTCCTGATTTCCATTTTAGAATTATGTAATTAAGGGATTTTTTTTTTTTTTGCAGGTTGTGTCTATGGATCCCATTTATGGACCGTAGAAACTTCCATGGGCTGTAGATGGAAACTGTAGGAATAGGAAATAATTTCTTAAAATCAAGTCCTAGTACCCCTTTTTACGGTTCACCAGGATGGCCCGCCAGTCCTTGTACGAGTCGTAGGTAGTCTCGTAGGTGGGTTCCAAACTTGGTGAAATTTTATGGTTGAAGTTGGGATCTACGGGTTAGATATATAGACTGTAGAAGGGTCTATGGGCTGTAGATTGGTCTCGTAAAAACTTGACTGAATTTGTAAGCTCCAAAGAATGATCAAGTCTGCATGGTTTAAACCATTCATGCTAGCATGTCTATTTTATGTATATTGCCCCATACTTAGTACATTCCATGTATTAATGCATACTTATGCCTAAATTATCTCATGAATGTAGGGTACGACGCTCCTACCTCACATACTCGTGGCTAGAAATCTATTGGGTGCTTCAAGTTATTGGTGAATCTTCATGTTCCAAGGACTGAGACACTTTATAGATTTATGTCATTTCCATTTTCATACTTTGTATGTGTAACACCCCATAAATTCTTTTGAACTAAGACTCGAACCATCCTTTGTTGTGAGTAGAATTTTATCGAGGAATTTAAAATTTCTTGAGTGTTAAGGTACTAGATGTAGCACCTTGAGTTCAAAAAAGAATTAAAGAGAATTCATTCAATTCATTCCTAAGTTCCTTTAAGTTTTGGGTCATCTTCAAACGATCATAACTTTTAGTACAAAATGAGTTAGGTGGCTCTTAAGATATCAAATGAAATGTCTTTAAATTATCTTTCGAACACCGCCAAGTTTGCTAAGTTTCGAGGCCGGATGAGTGAGATATGCCTTGTTGAAGTCAGGCTATCCAATTAAGGAAAGTTACCCAAAAATAGTGAGGGGTATTTTGGTCTTTTCCTTATCCAATCAAATCTAATTCATTTTTAGTAAGGTTTTAGGGGTCTAATCTGATTAGGTTCAGTTTTATAATCCTAATAAACGCCTAGGTTTTATTTGAGCGTTCAAGAAGAGAAAAGAAGAGAAAAGAGGAGAGGATCAAAGCGTTCATCGATGTTCTTGAGTTTTTTTGCGGATTTTCCCATGAGTTTAAGCCCTAAGAGGTATGTAAGTTTCCATAGTATTGGGTTTTTTCATCCACATGCCAATCATGTTATTTTCAGTGCAATTTCAATATCAAAAGTTGAAGGAATTGAGTTCTTGATAAGTGTTCTTGAAGTTCATTCTAAATCTTGTTTTGTTGGGGTTTTGATGAATTCTTGAGATGCAAGTTAGTGATTTGAGTATATTAGTGTGTACTTAGGTTGGGTAATTGAATCTAAGGAAAACTTGAGAAAAGTAATTGATTAAAAGTGATTTAGGATCAGAAAATGAGAGATGAAATTCGTTGAAATTTGCCTGGGGAGGGGCTGGGACGGCGCCCCAACAGTGCGCCAACATGCAACCTCTAAAGTTAATGGGCTGGCGCCCCACGCCAGGAATGCGCCAGGGTCGCCTGCCCTACTCTTTTTCCATTAGTTGTCCCGTTTGAGTTCCTTTGAAGTGTATCTTCACCCCTTTTGATTCTAACTACTCTAAACTACTTTTAAAAACCTAGAAATCATTCATAACATGTATCATAACCTTGAATTCATAAATCAAATTCAAGGAAGAGTTAAGAGTTAAATCTTGAGAGTTCTTTCAAATATTTTAGGAAAGTCCCTTTGAGTCTTTTTGAGGAGTCTTCTACAACTTCTAGAAGCTACTCGAGCAAGTGAGTATGTGAGTGAGGAGAGTGTATTCATGAGTCTACTTTATCATTACGAGATCCTTCATATCATGAACCATAACTCTTGAATTCATAATTCATATTCAAGAGTGTGTTAGGAGTAGAGTTCAAGAAAGTTTTTGAGTTCAATTATGGATCCTTTGAGATCAACTATCGATTTGATCGAAGTTTTGAGAAAGTAAGTATGAGAATGGGAAGAGTTGTATACATGAGTTCAATGTTGTTATGTAGACCCTCGAGTCGTTCATGCCCATAAATTCCGCATGCACTCCATAAGTTGAGTATCTTTGAGAGGAGCAATATCTTCAAGTTCTAAGTCTTGAGTATTTAGTTCCTAATCCATTTTGAGATGTTATTTCTAATCACGGGAATACTACATGTTACCCATGAAACCCTTGAGTTTAGTTGTTCATGCCCATAATTCCTCATGAACCTTATGAGTCGAGCAGTTAGAGATGAGTGATATCATTGAGTCTTGAGTACTGAGTACTGATGTTCTTTATTTCTATTAAGATCCCTGAGTTGAGTCATTCATGTTCACAATTCCACATGAACCCTATGATTTGAGGTATAAATTTTAAAAAGCTTTTTAAAGCCAACAGTTGAGTTCTTAAACTGAGTTTTGAGAAAGTAAAGATGAGTTTTGAGAAAAGAGTTTCCTAAAATATGATTAGTATGACAACCGAGTATGCCATCAATGTATGAGCAGTATGGTATCTAGATATACCATCAATGTTTATGCAGTATGACTTTCCGAGTCATCAATGATCATATTATAATATGATTTTGAAATCTTTTTGAGAAAGAGCAGAGTTGAGTTCATTTTCTTTAAAACGATAAATGGGAACTAAGTATTCCCAAGAGTAAATATTTTCACATTTAAGATGAGAGGAAAATGAGATTTCCAAGAGAGCTTTTGAATTAATTTTTGAGTAATTATCTCAAACCACAGAAATAGTTATGTTTTTAAACATATGAGCTAGTTATATTTTAGGAGTAGTATTGAGCACCGATTTGTGGATGATTTTGAGTTTAGATAATTTAAAGTCTCCATAAACTGTGTAGCTAGCATGAGTAGAAAAGTGTCATACATTTTAGATGATTCCTTAGTGCTTTTTAGCATAGACTAGTGGATCCACTTAGTAGTTAGGTTCTATACCCCCGACAAGGTATAGGACAGCCCTGGCAGTGTGAGGCAAGACGATGTATCATCACTTAGCTCATAGTGATGGTTGTCGGTTAGAGAAACTCCCACAAAGATATTTTATATTTTTATATACACAGAGTTTACTTTATATTTTCATATACAAGAAGAGTTTATCTTGTATCCTTGCACACAAAACTGAGTTACTATTGTATTTTTCAATACATTGAGTTGCTTTCTACTATTTTAAAAGCTTTCCATATATTGCATCTGTATTGTTGCTTTATATTGAGTTGAGTATCTAGAGTTGAGTATACCGAGTAGAGTATGAAGAGTTGAGTATCCAGAATTGAGTATCCAGAGTTGAGTACCTAGAGTCGAGCATATGATAATTGAGTTGAGTTGAGTGAGTTGAGAAGAGGTAAGTATGTTTCTCTTCCACCAGTTTAAGCTTATGTTTATGCTTTAGAATTCCCCTTACATGCTCGTACATCCCATGTAGCCATTTGTCCTGCATCATTTCATGATGCATATACAAGTACTTAGGATCATCAACATGTGCTTTGTTGATACCACATGCAGTTCGAGTTAGCTATGGTGAGCCTTCTTGCTTCTAGAGGGTTCCACTTGTACTTTCAGTTATATCAATTGTTAGGATGTCGTGGGTCTTGTCCCGACTTCCATCTTTGTTAGTTAGAGGCTTCATAGATAGATAATAGAGTTTCAGAAGTATGTTCATTTATTTTGTTAAATGTTTTAAAGACTTAAGTTGCCTATTTTATGGTGAGTTGAATATATTATATTTATTCAGAGTTATTAATTTGCGTTAAAGATTTGTAATTGAGTTCAATGAATTTTATTCAGTTTTAAGCTTTGTATGCTTGAGTTAGTCTTTCGCTTGTAGTCAACCATGATGAGGGTTCGCTTGTGGACCAGTAATGGTTCTCGAGTGCCGACCACGTCTAGGGTGTAGGCTCGGGTCGTGACAATATGTGATGTATGGGTTACATGCCAATATCAAATTCTTTTGATATATGAAATGCTATCTTTTAAATTCTTTATTTCTATTATCTTGTATGATGTATGCTAAGTGGCTTGTGTAGGTCCTCTCGAAGTTCTATACGTCATGTTACACCTAGGGTATACTTTGGATCGTAACAAACTTGGTATTCAGAGCACAA
Source organism: Solanum chiquidenum (assembly GCA_029582725.1). Classification (NCBI taxonomy): domain Eukaryota; kingdom Viridiplantae; phylum Streptophyta; class Magnoliopsida; order Solanales; family Solanaceae; genus Solanum; species Solanum chiquidenum. The sequence continues at coordinate 31,465 of JAJOOS010011877.1, read as the reverse complement.
GATTTAGAAAGGTCCTAGAATGTCTCATAAGCCACGTCGAGTAGAGTTTTGTTAATGAGTGTGAAGCGCGCCACATTTATGAATAGGAAGCTAAAAGATGTTTAGGAAATTTCACTTCTTTCATCATTCTAAAGTAATGCAATATAGTTTAACTCTATATGTCTCTCTCTTAATCCTTATCCGATCCTTTTCAGGATAATCCCCTCGAAGAGCATATGTTAGGATAAATGAGAATGTGGATCAATAATCTCCTCAAGCTCCTCAAGTTCAGGTCGACCCTTTGGCCGAAGAAATGACTAGTGTGGATTTTTGAGCTGCCTTTCAAGTGTTAGCTCAATCCATGACAGCTCAAGCCAATAGGGATATTTGTTCCTCATTAACCTAAATTTTGGTATGGCGGCAACTAGAGTGAGGGACTTCACTAGGATGAATCCGCTGGAGTTTCATGGTTCCAAGGTTGAGGAAAATCCTCAAGAGTTCATTGATGAGGTATACAAGGTTTTGATGATCATGGGAGTGAATCCGACTGAAAAGGAGGAATCGACCACTTATCAACTTTAGGGTGTTTCTCAAGTTTGAATCAACCAATGGAAGGAAGAGAGGGTAGTTGCTGCGGATCCTATTGATTTTGAGAAGTTTAAGGTTGCCTTCCTTGATAGGTTCTTTTCTCTTGAGATGAGGGATGCCAGGTACTTGAATTTATCAACCTTCGTCAAGGAAATATGAGTGTGAAGGAGTATGCCTTGAAGTTAACATAATTTCCTAGATATGCTCCTACTATGGTTGCCAATCCTACGGCAAGAATGAGTAAGTTCATTTTGGGTGTGTCTGAAATGGTGATTAAGGAATGTTGTACCACCATGCTCATTAAGGAAATGAATATTTATCGTCTAATGATTCATTCTCAACAAATTGATGAAGAAAAACTTAAGGAAAAGTCTAGAGAGGAAAAAAGGGCAAAGATCTGTGATGGTGACTTTTCAAATTTAAGGTCCGATGGACATAGTCGCTCTAAGTTCTGAAAAAGGTTTTTCGGTCAAGGTTCCTCCAATGCTCCACCTTCTAAGTTCAACAAAGAGATAATGTCTAACCCTAAAACTCAAAGAGAAAATGGTGGTGGAAATGGGTCTTCGGTTCCCGCATGCCAAAAGCTGGCAAGAGTCATCCAGAAAAATGCTTGATGGGTACATATACTTGCTTTGGTTGTGCTAAAAGTGGTCACCTCTTGAGGGATTGTCCATCTAGAATTGACAAGGTAAAGAATGGTAGGCAATCCCCACCTAGTGGTTCGAGTTCAAGTGCCCATAGGAAAAACCGATTCTATGCACTTTAAACTCATCATGATCAAGAAGGTTCTCCCTATGTTGTTACCGGTATGCTTAAAGTCTTTAATTTTGATGTTTATGCTTTGCTTGATCTCGGTGCTACCTTATCTTTTGTTATGCCATATGTGGCTATGAGGTTTGATGTTTTTCTGGATGTGTTGATAGACCATTTTTCTGTCTCTTCACCTATTGGTGAATCTATTGTGGCTATGGGAGTCTATAGAAGTTATCTCGTATCCTTATCCCATAGAGTTGCTCATGTTGATTTTGTAGAGCTTGATATGTTAGATTTCGATGTTATTCTTGGTTTGGATTAACTCCATTCTTTCTATGTTTTTATTGATTGTAGAACCCGAGTGGTCAAGTTTCAATTTCCTAATGAGCCCATCCTACAATGGAAAGAGGGAAATTCTATGCCTAAGAGTCAGTTTGTTTTGTGTCTCAAAAATAGAAAAATAATTTCTAAGGGTTGCATATATCATCTTGTTCGTGTTAGGGATACATATTCAAAAACCCTACTCTTAAGTCGGTCCTTGTGAAAATGATTTTCCAAAAGTGTTTCCCGATGATTTACCCGATATTCCTCTCGAAAGAGAAGTAGACTTTGGTATTGACCTTCTGCCTGATACACAACCTATCTTTATTCCTCCTTACCGTATGGCTCCGTCAAAACTTAAGGAATTAAATGAGAAATTGAAAAACTTGTTGGATAAGGGCTTCATCCGATTGAGTATCTCTCCATGGGGTGCTCCAATTTTGTTGTTCGTAAGAAGGATGGTCACTTCGCATGTGTATTGATTACCGACAATTGAACAAAGTTACCATTAAGAGTAAATATCCTCTTCTAAGGATAGATTATTTGTTTGATCAACTCCAAGGAGCGAGTCACTTCTCTAAGATTGACCTCCGATCGATTTATCACCAATTGAGGGTAAAGGAAGACGACATTTCAAAGACGATTTTTTGGACTCGGTATGGTCATTATGAATTTTGGGTATTGTCATTTTGTTTGACTAATGCTCTGGCCACATTTATGGACTGATGAATAGTGTTTAGAAAATATCTTGACATGTTTGTGATTGTGTTTATTGATGATATCTTGAATTACTCCAGGAGTAAGGGTAAGCATGACGATCATTTGAGGATTGTGTTGCAAGTCCTCAAGGACCAACAACTCTTTGCAATATTTAGTAAATGCGAATTTTGGTTGACATATGTGGCTTTTCTTGGTCACATTGTTTCTCTTAATGGTGTTGAAGTAGTTCCTAAGAAGACATATGCGGTTAAGATTTGTCCTAGACCTCTATCCCCTCCGAATATTCAAAGTTTATTGGGTTTGATGGTTATTATATAGGGTTTGTGGATGGGTTTTCTTTAGTTGTTTCTCCATTGACGACATTGACCCAATATAAGGTCAAGTTCTTATGTTCGAAAGTGTGTTAGAAGAGTTTCCAAGTGAAGAATAGACTTACCTACACTTCAGTATTGACTCTACTGGAAGGGTTTGATGCGTTTGTTGTTTATTATGATGCTCCAAGGATTGGACTATGGTGTGTTCTTATGCAAAATGAGAAAGTCATTGCTTAAACTTCAAGACAACTTAAGATTCATGAAAACAACTATCCTATCCATGATTTGGAACTAGTGGCGGTTGTGTTTGCCTTAAAGATTCAGAGGCACTACCTATATGGTGTTCATGTTGATGTCTTTATCAAACACGAGAGGTTGCAGTATGTGTTCAAGCAAAAGGAACTAAATCTTCGCCAACATAGATGGTTAGAACTCTTGAAAAATTATGACATGAGTGTTCTCTATCACCACGATAAGGAAAATATAATGGTGGATTCTCTTAGTTCACTATCAATGGGTAGCGTTGCTTATGTAGAGGAAGATAAAAATGAGTTGGTTCGTGATGTTTATAGATTGGCCCGATTCAGTGTTTGGTTTGTTGATTCTATTGAAGGTGGTGTTATGGTTTATAATGGTTCTGAATCGTCCTTTGTGTCGGATGTGAAGGACAAGCAAGGTCTTGATCGTATGTTGGTTGAGTTGAAGGAAACAACACTTAAAAAATCCGTTAAGGCTTTCTCCTAAGGGGGAGATGGTGTGCTTCGATATCAAGGTCTTTTGTGTGTCCACAATGTTGATGACTTGAGAGAGCAAATATTATTAGAAGCCCATAGTTCTCGATATTCTTTCACCCAGAACCCACCAAGATGTACCGTGACTTGTGGGAGGTCTATTGGTGGAATGGATAAAGAATGATATTGCGGAATTTGTGACTAAGTGTCCTAATTGTCAACAAGTGAAAGTTGAGCATCAAAATCGAGGAGGTTTGTCCTAAGATATTAGTATTCCTACTTGGAAAGGGGAAGATTTTAATCTGGACTTCATTGTTGGTTTACACGCACCCCGTGACAAGACGACTTGATTTGGGTTATTATAGATCGTATGACGAAGTCAACCATTTTATTCCCCTCAAGGTTTCTTATTCGGCGGAGGACTATGCTAAGTTATATCTAAGGGAGATGGTTAGGTTGCATGGAGTGCCTCTATACATTATCTCCGATTGTGGTACCCAATTTACTTCACAATTTTGGAAGTCTTTCCAAAAAAGACTTGGTACTCGTGTCAAGCTTAGTAAGACCTTTGATCCTCAAATCGATGTGCAAGCGGAGCGTACTATTCAAACTTTGGAAGATATGCTGAGATCTTTTGTGATTGACTTCAAGGGTAATTGGGATGATCATTTGCCTTTGATTGAGTTAGCGTACAATAATAATTATCATTCAAGCACTGGTATGACTCCATTTGAGGCTCTTTATGGTAGAAGGTGTAGATCTCTCATAGGTTAGTTTGAAGTAGGTGAGGTTGTTTTGATAGGTTTTGAATCGGTATATGAGTCTATAGAGAAAGTTCGGCTTATTATAGATAGGTTGAAAACAGCTCAATGTCGACAAAAATCCTATACCGATGTTAGGAGGAAAGATATTGAGTTTGACATAGATGATTAAGTTTACTTGAAAATTTCACTCATGAAGGATGTGATGAGATTTGGAAAGAAAGGGAAGCTTAGTCCCCGTTATGTGGGCCTATATACGATTTTGATGCGTATTGGTAAGGTTGATTATGAACTTTATTTGTCTAATGACTTAGCATCAGTGCATCCAGTTTTCCTATGAAATAGTTCTGGTTGAGATTTTTGACTGACAAGTTAAGAAATTGTGAAATAAGGAAGTTGCATCTATAAATGTCATATGGAAGAATCAAAAGGTTAAGGGTCATGAATTAGCGTCTATCTATCTATGAAGCCTATAATACTATAAGGGATATCGGGACAAGACCCCTGCTCATCCTAACAAACTGAAATGACAAAACATAATAAAGGGATCCTCTGAAAGCAAGGAGGCTCACCAAACAACTCTGGAATTCAACTGGATCAACAAAGCACTGGATCCTGGTCATATGTATCTGCATCATAGAAGATGCAGGCCAAATGGCATCAGTACATGGAATGTACGAGCATGTGAGACGAAATCTAAACAATACATAAGCTTGAACTGGAACCGAAAGAAACACTTACCTCATCTCAACTCAACTCAGGGATTCTCAACTCATTTCAATATAAAGCAGGAGAAAAAAATGCAGTATAAAAAAAGGCTTTTAAAACCGTGGGTAACAACTTCTTGTATTTAAAAATACAATATATCTCAGTTTATATGCAAGAATACAAAATAAACTTTATTTGTATATATAAATACAAAATAAGCTCTGCATGGGAGGCTCTCTAACCGACAACCATCACTATGAGCTAAGTGGTGAAACATCATCTAGCCCTCGCTGCCAGAACTGTCCTATACTTTGCCAGGGTATAGAACCTACTACTAAGTGGATCCAGTAGTCTATCCTAAAAAGCAATAAGGAATCATCTAAAAAGTATGACCCTTTCTACCTACATTAGCTACATGGTTTATGAGGACTTTGAGTTATCTGAACTCGTCCCCATATCGATGCTCAATACTACTCCTAAAATATAACTAGCTCATATGTTTAAACATAACTCTTTCTCTGGTTTTAGATTATTACTCAAAAATCTTTCTCTTAAAAGAGATGACACTCAATACTGCTCAAAAACTCTTTTGGAAATCAGTGTTTCCTCTCATCTTAAATGTTAAAACATTTACTCTTGGGAATACTTAGTTCCCATATATCATTTTGAAGAAAATGAACTCAACTCTACTTTTTCTCAAACTCAAATGTTCAATTCTTAAAACAAGTTTAAAACGATTGTAAAATACTTATTAAAATGACTTGGAAGAACTCTCAAGATTTGACTCTTAGATCTACCTTGAATTTAAATTATGGATTCAAGGTTAGGATTCATGATATGAACGATCTTTTGATGTTTAGATGTAGTTTAGAGTGATTAGAATCAGAAGGGAGTAAAAGTATACTTTAGAAGAACTTAAACGGATCAAACAATGGAAAAAGGTGGGGGCAGGTGACCCTGGCGCACTGCTGGCGCGGGGCGCCAGCCCCTAAAGTTCTGGAACTATTTTCTGGCACACTGTTGGGGCGTGCCACCCCAACCCTCCCCAGGCAATTTTGACAAATTTTCTACTCGTTTTCTAATCCTAAATCACTTTTAATCGATTGATTTCCTCAATTTTTCCTTAGATTCAATTACCCAATGCACCTACACAAGAATCTAATAAAAACAAATCTTAAACTCGATAAGATTATCTCAAGAATTCATCAAACCCATCCTAAATCAAAAAAGGAAACAACAGTTCAAGAACACTTACCAAGAACTCAAATCTTTCAACTTTAGAACGAAATTGAGCTGAAAATAACATGATTGGTGTGTGGGTTAATGAACCCAACACTATGAGAACTCACATACCTCTTAGGGATTAAACCCTTCCATAAAGATTTGGGTTCGAAGATGAACCTTAGTACTGCTTTCCATCCTCAGATTGATGGTCAAGCAAAGCGCACAATTCAAACTTTAGAGGATATGTTGAGGGTGTGTGTGATCGATTTCAAGGAAAACTGGGATGATCACTTACCTCTCATAGAATTTGCTAACAATAATAGCTATCACTCTAGCATCCAAATGGCTCCCTATGAGGCTCTTTATGGGAGAAGATGCATATCTCCTATTGGATGGTTTGAGGTTGGTGAGGCTGGGTTGATAGGACCATACTTGGTTCATAAAGCTATGGAGAAAGTGAAGATCATTCAAGAAAGGTTGAAAATAGTGCAGAGTCGTCAGAAATCCTATATAGATGTTAGGAGAAGAGACTTAGAGTTTGAGGTGGACGATTGGGTTTATTTGAAGGTTTCACCCATGAAAGGTGTTATGAGTTTGGTAAGAAGGGGAAGCTTAGTCCCCGGTATATTGGTCTTTACAGGATATCCAAGAGAATCTACAATGTAGCCTATGAGTTGGAGCTAGTGTCAGAGTTAGTAGCAGTCCATCCGGTATTCCACATTTCAAAATGTTAATAACGCGAAGTCTAATTTTTTCCTTTTTCTAAACACACCAAAAAGAGGTGAGGATCACCCCCTGCAAACCCTCAAAAGACTGCTCTAGACTTGGGAAAGAAGGAGGAAGAGATTACTAGCATAGGGATGTTGATAGCTTACGGATTTCCAGTTAAATCCATCGTCTCGTTGTCCAAAAACCAGAATTGGAGCTATAATGCGGTGGAACTGCTTGGCTCCCAGGTAAGCTAGGTTTCTTAATTGAGTAGTTATAAAATCATGACACTCTGTGTAGTATATTGGAAATTGACGGTAGTATTCATGCGTAAACTTTTGTGCACCAAAAAAGATATAATTATACGTATATTCCTAAGTATTACATCAAACGTATACCGTAGGAGGAAGCCCTATCTCGTGAACTAGGGTTATGTGATGGCTGATTTCTCTTTTTATGGAATAAACTTATTAATGTTTTCGTGCGATGCGTTCATATGGAATTAGGGATATTATGGATCGTACCTAATGAAAATTCTGAATATGGACAATTGCATGCCATGAACCTAATACTTTATTGTATGTCTATAAGTATATGTGTTATGGATGTGGTAGTGATTGTGTTGTGCTGATAGGATCGGGTGTCACGTATCGACACACTAACATACATGGGATCGGGTGTCATGTACCGACACACTATCATGCATTGGATCGGGTGTCACATTCCGGAACACTAACATATATTGGATCGAGTGTCACGTTATGGCACACTAACATGCATTGAGTCAGGTGTCACGTAGCAATACATATACATGCATTGGATCGAGTGTCACGTTCTGGCACACTAGTAGTTTGGGCGTGGGTTCCATGACTGGACCATTAACATGTCATATATGCGTATTATTGATAATGTGTAATTGGACATGTTTCCTGAAAAGATAATTGGATTGTACATTATGTTCTTATATGTGATCTCGCGGCATCGTAAGGTAATTGGGTATAGTTCGTAATGAATGAAATATGAATGACTGGGCCCAAATCGGGATGCGGTATGGTAAGTGGGGACCAAGGGTCCCGGTGTTGTCATTGTTATTCAGAAAGGTGGTCATGTGTATTATTGTTGAGGATTGGGGTAGTGTCATGTAGTAGTGTTAATAGTTGGGTTTTCCCTTGGAAGGAGGTAGTACTGAAACAGTTAACAAGCCTTGATAGACGTACCGTGGGGTTACAAGTTGAGTGGTTGCAGGGATGAAGTAAGGGCGCCTCGTGAGTGTTGACCGAGCCGGTATTGGTCATATTCGGAATCTCCTCTAAGAGATAGACGGTTAAGCTATGATCAAGAACAGAGAGAGTAAGCGATTAGAGTCAAGTGTACTAGTACACTATTAATGTCCGAAATGGTAAGGACAGGAAAATACAAAGGTGGAGGAACGAACAGTCTTATTGCATGTTTCTTGCTAGTCGATTTCTTATATTATGCATTGGGTATCGGGTTGACCAATGATGCCTACCAGTACGTGTGGTTGTACTGATACTACTCTTGCTATGCCTTTTGGCATACTCTGGTTGCAGGATCTGTGATGTTTCATAGGTGAAGACGAAGACAATCTCCAACAGCTTCTACTTTTCCCTCCGCATGGTGGGAGCTGCGTCATTTATAATTTGTTATACTTGTACTCTTAGTAGATCTTGTACCTATTTAGACTAGATCCTTGGGGGGTTAATTACTTTACAAGTCTTAACGTTGAAACATCTTAAGTTCTTATTTTATACAAATCTCCATGAATTTGTTTCTATCTTAGTTCGTTAATCTTCCGCATGTTTTAAACGGTTGGGAATGAAGGGTTCTCCTACTTAGGTGTTAGAGTGGGCGCCCACACGGCCCGGTGGGTTGGGTCATGATAATTTCTCTCTTCACTCGTCTCTTACTATTTTTTCTTCCTTTTTAACCATATTTTACTCTATTTTATTTTCTGATTTTTTAAAACCATTTTTTACCCCATTTTATTTCTGATCTTTTTTTTCTTTTTCTCTGTTCATCTTTTTTGTTTAAATAGTTTTTTTACACTATTATAGGTGTAACATCCCGCCTTAGAATGAACTAGAATTAGAAAGAACTATTTTTGGAAAGATTAAATTTGGAAATTTTGGCAAGATATGCTAAGTATAAGTTTTGGGTCAACTTCAAACGACCATATTTTTCAATACAAGATGAGATAGGTGGTCTATAAGATTTCAAATGAAAGGTCTTGGAATCCTCTTTCCAAAGCTACCGAGTTTGCTATTTTTTTGAGCTTGTATGAGGCAGATATGCCAATTTAAAGTCGGCTTGTCTAGATAAGGAAAGTTACCCGGATTTAAGAAGGGTATTTTGGTCTTTTCCTTACCCAATTAAGTTTTATCATTTTTAGTAATTAATTAGGGGTCTAAAATGAATTTGTTCGATTTACGCACTCAAAATTCACGCTAGGGTTTAAAGAGAAAAGAACTCAATAGGATAAAGATGGAGAAAAGGTCATGATTTCTTCAAGTTCTTGAAGGTTTCGTTGCGGATTTCGCCAAGGGTTGATCCCTAAGAGGTATGTGAGTTCACATAGCATTGGGTTCATTCACCCACGTGCCAAACATGTTTATTTCACCGTAATTTTCATCCTAAAAGATTGAAGGTTTGATGTTCTTGATTAGTGTTCTTGAATTTGCTTTTGTTCTTGAATTAGGATGGGATTGATGAGTTTCTTGAGATAGTCTTATCGATTTTAAGATTAGTTTTGAGTTAGATTCTTGTGTACATGTATTAACTATAGAGAAATTGAAAAAACAATCAAATTTAGTTGAATTAAGATAAGAAAATGAGTCAAAAAATTCGTCAGGGTCACCTAGGAAAGGGCTGGCGCGGCGCACCCCAGATGTGCAGAGGTGCTGGGGCGGCGCCTCAGCAGTGCGCTTAAAACAAGTCTCTAAACTTTAGAGGCTTGCACCCCGCGCCAGCAGTGCAACCGAGATGTCTGCCCCTACCCATTTTTCATCGTGTAGCCCGTTTGAGTCCTTCTAAAGTGTACTATCACTTCCTATCAATTCTAACTACTCTAAATGACTTCTAAACATCTACAAAACATTTATGAACATGAATCAAAACCTTGAATCCATAAATTCAAATTCAAGGAAAGTTAAAAGCCAAGTCTAGAGAGTTCTTAGAGTCATTTTAAAAAAACGTCTTTTACAAATGTTTTAAACTTTTTTTAAGGGTTGAGCATTGAGTTGAGTAAGAGTAAAAGTGAAGTTCATTTTCTTAAAAGATTATATCGGAACTAAGTATTCCCAAAGAGTAAATGTTTTCACATTTAAACTAGAGAGGAAACACCGATTTTCCAAGAGAGTTTTTGAGCTAGTTTTTGAGTAATTATCTCAAACCACAGAAAGAGTTATGTTTTTAAACATATGAGCTAGTTACATTTTGGGAGTGTTATTGAGTACCGATTTGGGGACAAGTTGAGTTCAGATAATTCAAGGTGTCCATAAACCGTGTAGCCAACATGGGTAGAAAAGGGTCATACTCTTTAGATGATTCCTTAGTGCTTTTTAGGATAGACTAGTGGATCCACTTAGTAGTTAGGTTCTATACCCCCGACAAGGTATACAACGGCCCTGACAACGTGAGGCAAGATGATGTATCATCACATAGCTCATAGTGATGGTTGACAGTTAGAGAAACTCCCAAAGAGATAGTTTGTATTCTTATATACATAGAGTTATTTGTATTTTCATATACAAAGTAAGTTATCGTTGTATTTTTCAATAAATTGAGTTGTTATTTACATGTTTTAAATATTTTCTTTATATTACATTTATATACCTGCTTTATATTAAAATGAGTTGAGTTGAGTTGAGACGAGGTAAGTTCTTTTAGTTCCCTTCAAGCTTATGTCTTATTTTAGAATTCCCCTCGCACGTCGTACGATGCCATTTGGCCTGCATCTTTTATGATGCAGATATAGGTAACCATGATCAATATCTATCGCTTTGTTGATTCAGTTGAGCCTCAGAGTTGTTGGTGAGCCTCCTTGCTTCCGAAGGATCCCTTTTATTACTCTATCATTTTAGTTTATTAGGATGTCGTTGGTCTTGTCCCAACGTCCATCTCAGTTATTAGAGGCTTCATAGACAGTTAGTTATTGTTAGTTCATGAGTCTTTTCCATTTTAAGCTTTGATGTTCGAGACTTGAGTTGCTATTTTGGCTAGTGAATTCTTCTTTATACATTCTAAGTTTATATCATGAATTTATCTTTATTTAGTAAAGTATACCGCTGAGTAGTAAGCCAAGCCAAGGGTTTGCTTTGGGCCAACAATGGTTCTCGAGTGCCAGTCCCACCCAGGGTGTAGGCTCGGGGCGTGAAAAATTTGGTATCATAGCACAGAGTTCAAGAGTCCTAGGGAGTATATGAAGCCGTGTTTGTAGAATCCTAGTTATCGGTGTGTGAAGCGGCCCACTTCTATAATTAGGAGGCTGCAACATTTAGGAACTATGTCACTTATTTCATATTCATTTCGTGCGATAGAGTTTATCTCTCTAAAGTTTCTCTCTAATTCATGCTTGCGCGTGTTTTTCAAATCACACCTCCATGAAGATCTGTTAGAGGTCGTCCCAATAGGAGGAATGTGGAACCACAGGAACAAGAGGTACCTAATGCACCTGAAGTGCAACCCCTAAGAGAGGTCACTAATGTTGAGTTCTGGGAAGCTATCCGTATGTTGAGTCAAGTTGTGACTAGTCAAATTGGACAAAGATAAAATCGATAGGAAGTGGCTGATACTTCTAGGATCTGTGAGTTCTTAAGAATGAATCCTCCAAGCTTCACTGGTTCAGGTGTCACTAAGAATCCAAAAAACTTTGTTGAGGAACTTCAGAAGGTTTTTGAGATTATGCATATTGCTGATGCTGAGAGGGTGGAACTAGTTGCATACCAATTTAAGGGTGTCGCTAGAATATGGTTTGATCTATGGAAAAAGAATAGATTTGAAGGTGCACCACTTATGAGTTGGGCTATGTTTGAGGAGGCCTTCTTGGGGTGTTTCTTTCCCCGTGAACTGAGAGAAGCAAAGGTACGAGAATTCCTTACTCTTAAGCAGAAATCTATAAGTGTTCATGAGTACAGTCTGAAGTTCACCCAACTTTCCCGTTATGCTCCAGAGATGGTTGCTGATATGAAGAGCATGATGAGTCTGTTTGTTGCTGGGTTATCTCATCTGCAAAGTAAGGAGGGCAAGACAACTATGCTAATAGGGGACATGGACATAGCAAGACTTATGATTCATGTGCAGCAGGTTGAGGAAGAGAAGCTGAGAGATGGGGAAGAGTTTTGAAACAAGAGAGCTAAGACAGGGAATGAGTCCAGACATCAGAAGAGTAATGCCAACCATTCATATTTCCAACAGAAATGAAAGGGACCTACTCCATCATCTGCTAGTGCACCTGGACCAAGGAACATAGATGATTTCCACAATCAGAATTCACAAAATTTCAGAGCTAGACATGCGCAGTCTCAAGGTAGTGTGGCATAATGGGGTAATGTGACTCATGCATGTACTAAGTGTGGTAGGAGCCACTCAAGGGTGTGTCGTGATGGCTCTACTGGTTGTTTGAAGTGTGGTCATAACAATCATTTTATGAAAGAGTTCCTTAAGAATGGACAAGGTAATAGTAATGGGGGCAATAAAACCTAATCTTTTTCAGTTGCTCCACCAGACAGAGCTACATTTAGAGGAGCTACTTCAAGGGAAGGCATATGAGCAATCCGTCTGTATGTTATCACTAGTTGCTATGAGCAAGTGGATTCACCAGATATTGTAACTAGCATGATCCAGTCTTTAATTTTGATTTTTATGCTTTGCTAGATCCAGGAGCGATTTTATCTTTTATGACTCCTGATGTTGCGATGAATTTTGATGTTCTTCCTGAGAAACTTCTTGAGCCATTCAGTGTTTCCACACCCGTTGGTGAGTCTATTCTAGCTGAGAGAGTTTATTGTGATTGTACCATTTCTGTCAATCAAAAGAGCACCATGGTTGACTTAGTTGAGTTAGATATGGTAGATTTTGATGCCATTTTAGGTATGGACTAGCTTCATGCCTTTTATACCTCAGTCGATTGTAGAACTCGAGTTGTTAAGTTCCAGTTTCCTAATGAGCTAGTTATACAGTGAAAGAGTAGTTCAGCAGTGCCTAAGGGTCATTTTATTTTGTACCTTAAGGCAAGAAAGTTAGTTTCCAAGGGGTGTGTCTATTACTTATTCCGAGTTAATGATTCTAGTGTTGAGACACCTTTTATCCAGTTAGTTCCAGCGGTAAAGAGTTTCCTAAAGTCTTTCCAGATGATCTTACCGGAGTCCCTCCTGAGAGAGAAATATACTTCGGTATAGATATTCTCCCGATACTCGTCCTATCTCTATTCCGCCATATATAATGGCACCAGCAGAGGTGAAAGAGTTAAAAGATAAGTTTAAAGACCTTGAGAAGGGTTTTATTCGACCAAGTGTCTCACCTTGGGGCGCTCCAGTCTTATTTGTGAGGAAGAAAGATGGTTCTCTTAGAATGTGTATAGATTACTGTCAGTTGAAGAAGGTTACTATCAAGAATAAGTATCCTCTTTCGAGAATTGATGATCTTTTTGATCAACTTCAGGGTGCCACTTGTTTTTCTAAGATATACCTCTGATATGGCTATCATTAGTTGATATTAAGAGAAAGTGATATCCCTAAGACAGTTTTCAGGATCTCTTATGGTCACAATGAGTTTTTGGTCATGTCGTTTGGTTTAACTAATGCACTTGCAACGTTCATGGACCTTATGAATAGAGTATTCAAGCCTTATATAGATATGTTTGTTATTGTTTTCATTGATGACATTCTAATCTATTCGAGGAATGAAGAAGATCATGCTAGTCATCTTAGAGTAGTTCTCTAAACTCTAAAAGGTATAGAGTTATATGCTTAATTCTCTAAGTGTGAGTTTTGGTTTGAATCCATGGCATTCTTAGGTCACATTGTTTTCGGTGATGGAATTCGGGTTGATACTCAGAAAATAGAGGCAGTACAGAATTGGCCTAGACCTACATCTCCAACTGATATTAGGAGTTTCTTGAGGTTGGATGGATATTATAGGAGGTTCATTGAGGGGTTCTCATCTATTTCATCCCCTTTGACCAAGTTGACTAAGAAAATAGTTAAGTTTCAATGGTCTGAAGCTTGTGAGAAAAGCTTTCAGGAATTGAAAACTAGGTTGACTACTGCCCCAGTATTGACCTTACGAGAAGGTGCGCAAGGTTTTATGGTATATTGTGATGCTTCCAGAGTTGAACTGAGTTGTGTATTAATGCAGAATGTCAAGGTCATAGCTTATGCCTCCAGACAACTTAAGGTTCACGAGAAGAATTACCCAACCCATGATCTAGAGTCGGCTGTTATAGTATTTTTATTGAAGATCTGGCGTCATTATCCTTATGGTGTTCAGATAGATGTGTTCACCGATCATAAGAGCCTTTAATATGTATTCAGTCAGAAAAAGCTTAATCTTTGACAGAGGAGGTGGTTAGAGTTACTCAAGGATTATGACATGAGTATTCTATATCACCCAGGTAAGGCTAATATGGTTGCTGATGCTTTCAGCAGGTTGTCTATGGGTAGTACCACCCATGTTGAGGAATAAAGAGAGAGTTAGCGAAAGATGTGCACAAACTTTCACGATTAGAAGTTTGACTAATGGATTCCACAGAAGGAGGAGTAGTGGTGATGAATAGGGCTGAATCATCATTAGTGTCAGAGGTGAAAGAGAAACAAGACCAAGATCCTATTTTGCTTGAATTGAAGGCAAATGTTCATAAGCAAAAAGTAATGGATTTTGAACAAGGGGGAGATGGTGTATTGAGGTATGAAGGTAGGTTGTGTGTACCAAGGGTGGATGAAATCCAAGAGAGGATCATGGAGGAAGCTCATAACTCTAGAATTTCTATCCATCCGGGCTCCACAAAGATGTATTGTGACTTGAGAGAAGTATATTGGTGGAATAGTATGAAGAAAGATATTGCTGAGTTATTGCTAAGTGCCCGAATTGTCAACAAGTTAAAGTAGAGCACCAAAGATCCAGTGGTATGGCTCAAAATATAGAGATTTCAGAATAGAAGTGGGAGATGATCAATATGGATTTTATTACTGGTTTACTGCGGTCTCACACACAACATGATTCCATTTGGGTGATTGTTGATCGAATGACTAAATCAACCTACTTTTTACCAGTATAGACTACCCATTCAGCTGAGGATTATGCCAAGTTGTATCTTCAAGAGGTAGTTAGACTTCATGGAGTCCCAGTGTCTATTATGTCAGATAGAGGTGCATAATTTACTGCACAATTTTGGAAGTCATTCTATAAAGGTTTGGGTTCAAAGGTGAACTTGAGTATTGCTTTTCATCCTCAGACTGATGGTCAAGAAGCGCGCACCATTCAGATCTTAGAAGATATGTTGATGGCTTATGTGATTGATTTCAAAGGTAATTGGGATGATCACTTACCTCTCATTGAGTTTGCTTATAACAATATTTATCACTCTAGCATCCAAATTGCTCCTTATGAAGCTCTTTATGGGAGAAGATAAAGATCTCCTATTGGATGGTTTGAAGTTGGTGAAGCTAGGTTGATAGGATCAGTCTTAGTTCATCAAGCTATGGAGAAAGTGAGAGTTATTCAAGAAAGGTTGAAAACAATGCAGAGTCATCAGAAATCCTACATTGATCTTAGGAGAAGGGACTTAGAGTTTGAAGTAGATGATTGGGTATACTTGAAGGTTTCACCCATGAAGAGGGTTATGAGATTTGGTAAGAAGGGGAAGCTTAGTCCCCGATATATTGGTCCTTACCGAATACCCAAAAGGATTGGTAATGTAGCTTATGAGTTGGAGCTACCACAAGAGTTAGCAACAGTCCATCAAGTGTTTCACATTTCTATGTTGAAAAAGTGTATGGGCAATCCTTCACTGATTGTCCCAACTGAAGATATTGGTATTAAGGATAGCTTGTTTTATGAGGAGATTCCTGTTCAGATTCTAGATCGCTAGGTTCACAAATTGAGAACCAAGGAGGTAGCATCAATCAAGTTCTTATGGGGAAATTAGTTTGTTGAGGAATCTACATGGGAGGCTGAGGAGGACATGAAGAAGAGATATCCACATCTCTTTGAGTCCAGAAACATTCCATATCAAGGTACTAATTCTCTTCTTAGTACTCTTTAATTGATATACTGAATGTGTCAGATTTGCTTGTTGGGTGTTTGAGCTGAATGTTAGATGTTACACCCTTAGTCTACTTAGAGTAATCTCATTCGAGGATGAATGTTTCAAAGGGGGAGATATTGTAACATCCCGCCTTAGAAAGAATTTTTTTTGGAAAGATTAAATTTGGAAATTTTGGCAAGATATGTTAAGTATAAGTTTTGGGTCAACTTCAAACGACCATAACTTTCAGTACATGATGAGATATGTGGCCTATAAGATATCAAATGAAAGTTCTTTGAATCATCTTTCTAACGCCACCGAGTTTGCTAATTTTCGAGCTCGTATGCAGGAGATATGCCCATTTGAAGTCGGGCTGTCTAGACAAGGAAAGTTACCCGGATTTAAGAGGGGTATTTTGGTATTTTTCTTACCCAATTAATTTATATCGTTTTTAGTAATTAATTAGGGGTCTAAACTGAATTGTTTCAGTTTACGCACTCAAAATTCACGCTAGGGTTTTTAGAGAAAAGAACTCAAGAGGAGAAAGGAGGAGAAAATGTCAAGATTTCGTCAAGTTCTTGAAGGTTTCGTTGCGGATTTCTCCCAGGGTTGATCCCTAAGAGGTATGTGAGTTTACATAGCATTGGGTTCGTTCACCCATGTGCCAAACATGTTTATTTCAGAGTAATTTTCGTCCTAAAAGATTGAAGGTTTGATGTTCTTGATTAGTGTTCTTGAATTTGCTTTCGTTCTTGAATTAGGATGGGATTGATGAGTTTCTCGAGATAGTCTTATCAATTTTAAAACTTGTTTTGAGTTAGACTCTTGGGTACATGTATTGGGTAACCGAATCTAAAGAGAAATTGAGAAAAAGAATCGAATTTAGTCGAATTAAGATCAGAAAACGAGTTGACAAATTCGTTGGGTTCACCTGTGGAATGGCTGGTGCAGCGCCCCCCAGATGTGCCAAAGGTACTGGGGTGGCATGCCAGCAGTGCGTCCAAAACTAGTCTCTGAACTTTAGAGGCTGGCGCCCCGCGCCAGCAGGGCGCCCGAGACGTCTGCCCCTACCCGATTTTCATCATTTAGCCCGTCTGAGTCCTTCTAAAGTGTACTAACACTTCCTATCGATGCTTACTACTCTAAATGACTTCTAAACATATAGAAATCATCCATGAACATGAATCAAAAACTTGAATCCATAAATTCAAATTCAAGAAAAGTTAAGAGCCAAGTCTAAAGAGTTCTTAGAGTCTTTTTCAAAAGTCTTTTACAAATGTTTTAAACTTGTTTTAAGACTTGAGCATTGAGTTGAGTAAAAGTAAAAAGTGAAGTTCATTTTCTTCAAAAGGTTATATGGTAATTAGGTATTCCCAAAGAGTAAATGTTTTGATATTTAAACAAGAGAGGAAACACCGATTTCCAAGAGATCTTTTGAGCTAGTTTTTGAGTAATTATCTCAAACCACATAAAGAGTTATGTTTTGAAACATATGAGCTAGTTACATTTTGGGAGTAGTATTGAGCACCAATTTGGGGACAAGATGAGTTCAAATAATTCAAGGTTTCCATAAACCGTGTAGCCAACATGGGTAGAAAAGGGTCATACTTTTTAGATGATTCCTTAGTTCTTTTAAGAATAGACTAGTGGATCCACTTAGTAGTTAGGTTCGATACCCCTGACAAAGTATAGGACGGCCCTGGCAGCGTGAGGCAAGATGATGTATCATCACATAGCTCATAGTGATGATTGTCGGTTAGAGAAACTCCCATGGAGATATTTTGTATTCTTATATACACAAAGTTATTTGTATTTTCATATACAAAGTAAGTTATTGTTGTATGTTTCAATAAATTGAGTTGTTATCTACATGTTTTAAATCTTTTCTTTTATTACATTTATATACCTGGTTAATATTGAAATGAATTTAGTTGAGTTGAGACGAGGTAAGTTCTTTCAGTTCCCTTCAAGCTTATGTATTGTTTTAGACTTCCCCTCACATGATCGTACATTCAATGTACTGATGCTATTTGGCCCGCATCTTTTATGATGCAAATACAGGTAACCATGATCAACATCCAGCGCTTCATTGATCCAGTTGAGCTTCAGAGTTGTTGGTGAGCCTCCTTGCTTCCGGAGGACCCCTTTTATTGCTTTATAATTTTAGTTTATTAGGATGTCGTGGGTCTTGTCCCGATATCCATCTCAGTTATTAGAGGCTTCATAGACAGTTAGTTATTATTAGTTCATGAGTCTTTTTCATTTTCAGCTTTGATGTTTGAAACTTGAGTTGTCATTTTGGCTAGTGAATGCTTCTTTATACATTCTAAGTTTATTTCTTGAATTTATCTTTATTTAGTAAAGTCCTCCGCTGAGTTGTAAGCCAGACAAATGGTTCGTTTGGGGCCAGCAATGATTCTCGTGTGCCAGTCCCGCCTAGGGTGTAGGCTTGGGGCGTGACAATAGGTTGGAAAATATGATAAAAAATTAACTTTATCATTAATATATGAATTTATTTTTAATTTATTTGGTTACAATTTGGTATAATTCATTTATTATGGTAAAATTGAATTAGATTAATCTGAATTAGTCACCAAGGTTAAATCATATTGTACACCATGCAAATTAATTTGATGATACTAAAAGTTGGTGCATACTTTGATTAGATTATGGTGTTACATATTACAGGGATGTAACATATAAAAATATCAATTTTACCATCAATTATAATTCAATATCTTTTATAGTTCTAAACCAACATATCATCAATTTTTTTTAACCATATAATGCATACAAATATATACACTCTAACATATTGCAACTTTGAATCAACAATTCACCATTATTCTTTAATTAACAATTTCACAAATTATTTTTAATTGTTATAGTTATTAAAATTTTAACTTGACACAAAGGTTACACCACATTGTACACCATGTTAATTAATTTGATGATACTAAAAAGTTGGTGTATACTTGACTGGATTATGGTGTTTTGCATTGTAGGGTTGAAACATATAACTAAAATCAACTTTACCATCAATCATAAATCAATTTCTTTTATAGTTCTAAACCAACATATTACCATAAATTTAGCCACACCATACATAAAATTTAAATCAAAATATTACCAATATTTTAACTATATCATCCATCGAAATATATACACTAAAGCATATAACAGTTAAAATCAACAAATCACCATATATTGAACCAGATCATCCACTAAAATATATTCATTAAGACATATCACTATTTAAAATAACATATCATCAATAATTGTACCAAATCAACCACCAAAGAGTATACACTAAAATATTTTTGTGTTTAAAAATTATTTCAGTAACTTATAGACCACATGATACAAATCATATTTACTATGATCATCCAGATCTTCTTTGAATCAAGAATTGTAATTTTTTCTTCTTACCTTTTTTTTTGCCGATTTGAAGGTAATAATGAGAAAATTTTCACTAACATTTTTTTCCTTACTTTTTTTTGGCAAATCAGTTGTGACAGAGAAATAATTTTCACTATTGATGACATGAATTTGTCTTTCATATTCACTTATGGGGATAAAGTGAATGCATTCAACTCAAAACATGATTTAGAACATACAATAGGATTGTTAATATTGCGTCGAAGCTTGACCTAAGGCTCTTTCTATAGAATCTATGGAATTTTTCATAGTAAATAACAATAACAAAAACAATTTTTGTTCTTGAATTAGAGATAATAAAATAGAAGAAGAATAAAAAAGAACCAAAAATATTATCAAGAATGGAGGTTTTGCCTAGATACTAACAATGGTAAAGATGAGAGAGTAATAAGTGAGAGAAAATATCCCATTAAGAGGGAAAATATTATTGTGATTAAGATGAATAATGAAGAGAGAGAGAAAAAATCTTGTTATGAGTCCCAACAATAAGCACACTAACCCAAGAATAATAATAAAAAAATGCATTTTATTTTAAAATTGCTATATTTGTAATTAAATACTTAGTTTTATAAATAAAAAATAATATATTTTATATTGTAAATAAAAGTCTTAAACACAATATCCTTGCAATTTTTTCTTATTATTTAAAGCTTTTATGAAACAAAAAATTTCCTTTCTTATTACATTCTTTGGTAGATATTGCCATATTTTGATACTAATAAAAATAATTTTGTTGTTAGACAAGCTTATTCTAACTGAATATGAGAAATATGCCGCAAGAGAGTCTTGAAAATAGAATAATAATATTTGGATCTTTGTTTAGGATTAAAAAATTTAAATGGTAAAGACTGCACTACTGAAATTTTATAACTAATCTTCAAAGAATGCAAATAAATGAATTTATCATATGTACCAAAAGAAAAAGAATGCAGATTCCATCGCCACTCTAAGGAGGATTGCAGGATCTATCACGATTCTTTGGCCAATACACATTGAAAGTGTTTTGATATTCCTTTTGACCAGTATGTTTTCTTTTCACACATCATTTTCTTAATATTATATTTTCCATATGCAAGTTGTTGTGTGCAATTAGTTGTTCATATTTAATGGAATCTCTTCTAATTGATCAATTTGACTTTCATAATGGAAGTTATTAGGATCAATTACTAGTGGTAAATGATCTTAATAATATATTTAAATTATAAAAACCGTATTGATCAGCTATAAGAGAACTCCTTTTAAGATAAACAACAAATTTGGAAATAACTCGCATATGTAAAATATAATATTAAAAAATTAAGCATGAAAATAAAACATACTTGCCAAAATGAATATCAACACACTTCTGAAGCGCATTAGCCAATATATCATAGTATATTCTACATTCCTCCTTAAAGTATCAATGAATCTGCATTCTTTTTTTGCACTTGATATATACGATAAATTCATCATGATTTCTAAATGTAATCCATTGACTTATTTGACGACTTATTATAATATCTCAGCAGTATAGTATGTATCAAACTTTGTAATCACAAACAATGATTCAAATATTATTATTCCATTTTATACAAGACTCTCTTTCATCATGTTTCTCAAATTCAGCCAGAGTAAGCTTGTATAGTAATAAAAGATAATATTTTATTAGTATAAAAATATGGAGACATTTATCAAACACGTTAATAAGAATATTTTTTTTTTGTTTCTTAAAAAATCATAAGTGTAAGTACAATAATAACAATCTAAATGACTCAGTGATGAAAAAAATAAATAGTATAATATAAAATTGTTTTAATAGGTAAAATCATATTAATGATTACGTGAGTACACCAAAAATACATATTTTAAGAAGCTTTACTCAAAGGTGGATGTAGACTTATTTACTTGTTCAATTGACAAACCATTTTCCATATGTACATGTTGCAGATTCTTTGAGAAAGAAAATGAGGTCCTAAGAATAAAATGTTACACATATATGACAAGAATTAATAAATACGCCTTTTAAAAATTACTATTATCTCAGTATAATTTTACAAGTGAGGTCTGGGAGAATAGAGTAGACAAACCTTACCCTTATCTTGGAAGATAGATAGTCCGATAGATCACTATTGAGAAATAATAAGTAATGCATTAGTTTACATCTCTTGTGAAATGTTATATCTAAACCGACAATCTAGTCAATTTATGAAAATCATCAAAATACATAAAATGCAGTTGGATAAGGAAAATTAATGTTGAAATTGAGATGTAGTTGAAAGTCATTACATGATAAATACACTATTAAAATTCACTATTTTAACACTAAAATTTCCTATTAAAAGTTATCATAGGCTATTATAATTTTTTTTTGTTGCGACCCAAACCTACACCCTGGAGGTGGCCGACACTCAAGAACCATTATATTGTTGGTCCCCAAGCGAACCCTCGTCTTGGCTGACTACAACGGAAGACTAACTTGAGCATACATAAGCATGAAATTGAAATAAACGTTTAAATATAGTTTACTGAATCTCAAAACTTTGTTGAATATACTGAGTATGAAACATAAGTTTTAAATAAAATATCTCAAACTGAAAGATTCTCCAAAACTGTCTATCTATGAAGCCTCTACTATACAAAGATGGGAATCGTAACAAGACCCACGACTCCTAAAAAGAACTACTACTACTAACGACTCATAAAACTAGAGTACTCCAAAAGCAAGGAGGTCTCACTCATAAGAAGATGAGCGGATAAAGTGATCTCAACAGACTGTTGTTGAGGATCCTAAGAACCTGTCTCGGTTGAATGACATAAGTACATTGAATGTACAAGTATGTAATATAGCTGAATAAGAAATAACCGAAAGAAAGGACTGCAATAGATAACAATGTACTCAAGCTGAATGTAAAGAAATAAAAAAGTTAAAATCATTTAAAGCTTTACAAAATCCTTTCTCATCTCTGAACTCAACATAATAAGTGATATATAAAAATACATATTTAACTCTATTTGGGAGATTCTCTAACCGACAACCATCACTATGAGCTACATGATGATAAAACGTCTCGCCCACGCTGCCAGAACTTTCCTATACCTTGTCGGGGTATAGAACACCTCAAATAAGTGGATCCATTAAGCTATGCTTAAAAGGCAATAATGAATCATCTAAAAAGTATGACCTATTACCCATGTTGGAATACAAGGTTTATGAGGACTTTGAGTTGTCTGAACTTCTCCCCATATCGGTGCTCAATATTACTCCCAATAATATATACTCATGCTCATATGTTTAAAAACATAACACTTCCTCAGGTTTGAGATAATTGCTAAAACTACCCTCTTAAAAGATGTAACTGCTTTTAAAAGATCTTTCGAACTCATAACTCATTTAGAGATCTCAATTTCTCTTTTATCAATGTAAAAATTGATACCTCTGGAAATACATAGTCCCTTATACTATTACTCAATTCATACTTGAAAATCTTTCTCAAAAACATATCAAAATCATATTTTAATATGCTCATTGATGACGCGTGAAGTCATACTGCATAAACATTGATGGTATATATATATACCATACTGCTCATACATTGATGACATACTTAATTGTCATACTAATCATATTTTAGAAACTCTTTTCTCAAAACTCATCTTTACTTTCTCAAAAATCAATTAAGAACTCAAGTGTTGGCTTTAAAAAGCTTTTGAAAATTTATCACACAAATCATAGGGTTTATGTGGAATTGCAATAAGGAAATTCAGTACTCAGAACTCAAGACTCAAGAACTCAAGAACTCATAACTCAACGTTATTTCTCCTCTCAAAAATACTCCATTCATAGCGTTCATGCTAAAATATAGACATGAAAAAATAATGCATAACATATAGCAATTCAATAATTAGAAATAGAATTTCAAAAAGAAAAAGGAACTCAAGAACTAAAATCAACTTATCTCAAGAATACTCAAATTTAGAGATAGAATCCAAGATTACTCTTTTACTAATTTGAAAGTAGATGTAGGGTGTGAGTGTCATACCCCGAGGCTACCCCTTTGAGATAAACATGGGACCTAGGATCACGAGTAACCACAAGCTAACCCTGAGCTGGCATATCATAAGCATACTAACACACTAAACAAAACATACTATGCGGAAGCTTTAAACATGAGACAACTGCAAGATGGGGAGTACCCATTACTGGTCTAAATATATAAATACAAAATAAGAGTTTTAACAATACTAAACATTCACTCAAAGCTAAAGCTGAATCTAATACTATGACTAAGAAATCCTCTAACCGACTAGAGTTGCTGGGACATGCCCCAGCTAACTTTAGAAGAAATTGAAACTAAAATAAAAGACTGAAATATAAAACATGTGTATTGTCCTCTAAGTATGAGGAATCACCACTGATGCTGCTGAATACGGATCGGGAACCGATCTACACGTGATCTGAATGCTGAGGACCTAAACCTATATAACAAAAAGATGAAGCATTGAGTATGCGTCAGTACTGAGCATGCATGATAAGATAAAAGCTGAACAAACATATAAACTGAACAAAAGCATAACTGAGCAATAATATAATCCGAACATGATGGAAATACTAATATATACTGAAAAGAACTGAACTGAATGCAATGACCAAGTACATAGCATGCTAAGACTGAATACTGAAGTATAACTGAAAACCTGGTCGAATGCACTAGAGTCTGACTGTGGGAGCTACTATTAATCAACATAAAACCATGTGAGCTAAATGTGGAGTCCAATGTATATTCCCCATCGAGAGGACCCAATATACCTTGCTAGGGATATAGAGGCATGACTGACGTGATCACTAAATATGATGCCCACAGAAAGGACTTATAAACCTACGCAGGCACGTAGTTCTGGGAGTATGAGGGTACGCTGAAACCCTAGTCCGCTAGGTGTTAAGTCTACTCCCAACTCAATATTTATATGACACATTATAAGTGAAATACTGAAATGATGAATAGCTCAAAATACTGGCATGCAAAATCTGAGAATTTAACAATTATATACTGATAATGTGGCATTCAAAAACTGATGCATGTATATCTGTTTAACTGACCTAGCATGTGTAATTCATTAACTAAAAGAATCTACACAATTAGGGTTCTTAATTTCATGCGAAGACCTAAGAAACTATTTCACGAAATCATGATAATCAAATTAGGAATATTCTAAAAACTAAATCCCAACAATTATCTAAGGTTTTAGAAACCCTAGGTCTAAGCAAGATATAAGAATCAATATTTTGACTCAATTCTAGCGACCTAGTGGATAAAAGGAATCCACTAGTGAAATCCCACATACATGGTGATGAATTCTATGGAGAAATCCTTCAATTTCTAGCTGAAACTTGAAAGAAACATGTTGGTTGTTCTTGGGAAAACTAGCGCCTCTTTCTTCTTCTTTTTCTCTAAGTTTGAATTATTTTGGTGAATAAAGGTTTTGGTTATGTTCTGACTAGGTTACTATGTTTAAACCGAGTAAAACAACGTAGTTTAGGGTTTAAACGATGTAGTTTAAGTGATTAACACATGGGGGAAAAGACCAAAACGACCATACATAACATCTGATGGGGGCCAACCACGGGCCCTATGATGGACCGTCAAAAGGACCACGGCCCATCAAGTGGGTCGTGGTCTGCTGGCCAGTGACTACTGGTTCTGGGTGGCCTAACCATGAGCCCTACCACGGCCCGTTTGAAGGACCACGAATCGTGAAGGCCACCATGGTTCTTCATTTGCGCTGGTGGTCTGCTGGCTCAGGTTCACAGACCCTCCCACAGCCCGTCATCAAGACCACGGGCCGTGGAGGGCTCAGTGGTCTGATGCCTGAGCTTGGGAGGTTCCGCCTCATCCCATGAGCCTTCCCACTACTTGTGAGCTGGTCTATGGCATATGAAGGGCTGCGTGGTCTACCACGTCTGGGGCTTGGTGTGAACCACAGACAGGTGGTCAGACCGTGGTTCATTTCACGGTCCATGAACCCTGTTGTGGTTTACCTTTTTCTGTTGTTATGGTCTTATAAGTTCTAAGGTGTTACAATTCTCCCCCTTGGGAACATTCGTCCTTGAATGAAGCCTAAACTAGCTGAGTATGGAGTGAAAGAGCTGCAAACCCTACCACTAAGTACTAGAAACTGATATTTAACTGAACTGAGTTCCAAGAACATGCAAATATGCTGAAAATGCAAGAACAACTGAAGGAACATGATACTAAGACTGAATTTATGCAAGAGTAAACTGAGATATTGGAGAGGAACTATTACCTCAAGCTGAAATGGAATCCGAAGGAAAGAGATGAGGATACTTGACCTTTATGGCTGTTTCTGCTTCCCAAGTAGCTTCCTCTATGGACTGACTCCTCCATAAAACCTTCACTGAAGCAACTTCTTTATTTCTCAACCTTCGAACCTAATGATCAAGAGTTTCAACTGACACCTCCTCATAAGTGAGACTATCCTTCATAGCCACACTTTATAATGGTACTATTGAGGCTGGATCACCCACACACTTCTTCAACAAGGAAATGTGAAAGAGTGGGTGGACTGCTGCTAGTTCTGCTGGCAACTCAAATTCATAAGACACATTACCAACCCTTTTCAAGATTCTGTAAGGGCCTGTATATCTATGACTGAGTTTCCCTTTCTTGCCAAAACTCATCACCGCCTTCATAGGTGATACTTTCAGGAAAACCCAATCATTGATTTGGACTTCTGCGTCCCTTCTCCTTACATCTGTGTAGGACTTCTACGACTCTGAGCTTTCTTAAGTCTATCCCTGATGAGCTGAACTTTTTCCATAGCATCATGAACCGAATTTGGCCCAATTAAGGCTACTTCACCTTCTTCAAACCAACCCAGTGGAGATCTGCATGACCATATAATGCCTCATAAGGGGCCATCTGAATAGTAGAATGATAACTATTATTGTAGGCAAACTCTTTGAGAGGTAGGTGATCAGCCCATCTTCCCTTAAAATCGATCACGCAAGCTCTCAACATGTCCTCTAAGGTCTGAATGGTACGCTCTGCCTGACCATCCGTCTATGGATGAAATGCTATACTGAGATTTACTTGAGTACCAAGACCATTCTGAAATGACTTCTAGAAATGAGAGGTAAACTGGGGACCTATCTGAAATGATAGACAAGGGAACCCTATGTAACCTGACTATCTCTTTAATGTAGAGTTTATCATAGTTCTCTGCTAAATCTGTAGTCTTGACAGCCAAGAAGTGAGCAGACTTAGTAACTCTGTCTACTATCACCCAAATAGAGTCATGTTGTCTGCTAGTACGAGGTAAACCGGTAATGAAATCCATGTTTATCACTTCCCACTTCCGTGTAAGAATGTTAATCTCTTGAGTCATACCTCCTGGTTACTGATGTTCTACCTTAACATGTTGACAATTAGCACACTTGGCCACAAAATTTGCTATATCCCTCTTCATGCCATTCCACCAAAAGACTTCCCGCATATCATGGTACATCTTAGTCGCACCTAAATGAATGGAATATCTAGAGTTATGGGCTTCTATAAGGATCTTCTACCTCAACTCACCCACCTTAGGATCACATAAGTGACCCCGGTAACGAAGCACACCATCTCCCCCTTGGGAGAAAACCTCTACTTTCTGCTGATGAACTTCACCCTTCAACTAAAGCAATATAGGATCACCATCTTGTTTTTCCTAAACCTCCTCTACAAATGAAGATTCTGATCTATTCTGAACTATCACACCACTATCTGACATGTCCATGAGACCAACTCCTAAGCGAGCAAGCCGGTGAAGATCTTTCGCTAATTCCTTCCTTTCTTCCTCAACATGTGTTACACTACCCATAGATAGTCTGCTAAGAGCATCAGCTACAACATTGGCCTTACCTGGATGATAAAGCACAGTCATATCATAGTCCTTGAGGAAGTCAAGCCATCTCCTCTGGCGAAGATTCAACTCTTTCTGGGTGAACACATACTGGAGGCTTTTATGATCTATGAACACATCTACGTGAACACCATACAAGTAATGTTTCCAAATATTTAGGGCAAATACTACGGCTGCAAGCTCGAGGTCATGAGTTGGGTAGTTCTTCTAATGTACCTTCAACTGTCTGGAAGCATAAGCTATAACCTTACCTCGCTGCATCAACACACAACCTAGACCGACCCTAGATGCATCACAATAGATCACATAATCATCTGAACCCTCTGGTCGAGTCAAAATGGGAGCTGTAGTCAACCTAGTTTTCGGTTCTGAGAAGATCTTCTCAAACTTATCTGACCACTGAATCTTAACCTTTTTCTGAGTCTACTTAGTCAATGGGGAAGCTATGGATGAAAATCCTTCCACAAATCTTCTGTAATTATAACCGGCCAAACCCAAGAAACTTCTTATATCTGTTAGAAACGTGGGTATGGGTCATTATTTTAGTGCTTCTATTTTCTGAGAATCCATTGGGATCCCTTTGCTAGATACCACATGACCAAGGAAAGAAACTGATTGTAACCAAAACTCACATTTGCTAAACTTAGCGAATAACTGACAATCTTTGAGAGTTTGCAGGATAACCCTCAAATGAGTCGCATGCTCCTCCTCATTCCTAGAGTAGATGAGGATATCATCAATAAAGACAATAAGGAACAAGTCTAAATAATGTTTGAACACCCTGTTCATTAAATCCATGAAAGCTGCAGGAGCATTAGTTAGTCCAAATGATATAACTAAATATTCATAATGATCATACAAGTTCTAAAGGCTGTTTTTGGGATGTCACTTTCTCTGACTCTGAGCTGGTGGTAACCGGATCTGAGGTCTATCTTCGAAAAATGACTAGGTCCCTGAAGTTGGTCGAACAAGTCATCAATCATGGGGATAGGGTACTTATTCTTGATTGTGACTTTGTTCAACTGCCGATATTCAGTGCATATCCTTGGAGAACCATCTTTCTTTTTCACGAGTAACACTGGAGCACCCCATGGAGAGATACTCGGTCTGATGAAACCCATATCTAGAAGCTCTTTCAACTGCTCTTTCAATTCCTTAAGCTCAGCTGGAGCCATTTTATAAGGATGAATCGAAATAGGTTGGGTATTAGGAATGAGATCAATTCCGAAGTCAATTTCCCTTTCGGGAGGAACTTCAGGAAGATCTTCTGGAAACACTTCTGGAAACTCATTTACTACTGGAACTGACTTAAGAGTTGGCGTTTCGGAGTTTGAATCCTTAACCCGAACAAGATGATAGATGCACCCTCTAGAAATTATCTTTATAGCCTTCAGGTAAGAGATAAATTGATCTACAGGCACTGAGCTACTGCCCTTCCATTCTAAGACTGGCTCGTTTGGAAACTAAAAACGAACGATCCTAGTTCTACAATTGACTGAGGCATAACAAGAATGTAACCAATCCATGCCTAGAATTATATCACAGTCTACCATTTCTAACTCTACAAGATCTGCCGAGGTGACTTTCTAAGAGACTGTGACAGGGAAATTTTTGTATACCCGTTTAGCTATAACTAGGTCACCAACTAGAGTAGAGACTGAGAAGGGTTCTGAAAGAGTTTCTGGATTGACACCAAGGTTTACTGCTATACAGGGAGTTACAAAGGAAAGAGTGGCCCCTTGATCTAACAAAGCATAAACATCTAAATGAAAGACTCGTAACGTACCAGTGAGCACATCAGGAGAATCTTCCTCGTCTTGGTGAGCCTGGAGAGCATACAACCTGTCCTAGCGCTGACCGCCACCTGTACCAAATGAAGTACCCTGCTGAGTTAGGCGACTTGCTCGTGCTGGTGGAGCTATAGACTAAGCCCTATTACTGTTACCTTATTTCCCCTGCCTGGAAGAAGGGCAATCGTTCAACCTATGACCAGACTGACCAAACCTAAAGAACCCTTCCTTGCCTGCAAGACACTTACTCAGATAGTTCTTACCACCCTTTGGACAAGTTTAGTAGATTCTATTACCTGTAGCACCCCACTGAGGCTTAGAGACTGATGCCCCACCTTTCTGATCCTATCAAAACTTGGGGGATGGAACACTATCTGATGAAGGTGCGGGGGATGAAGATCTCTACTGAAACTGCGAGCAATTTCCACCACCCAATTTCTGCTGAGAGTACTCATAGTTCATTGTTCTAGACTTCTTATTGTCCTTAGCCATTTCCATAAGATTTTCTATCTCAACTTGCTGAGCATGAGTCATTTGGCTAGAGATATTCATCTCCTCTAACAACATAGCATTGCTACACTCTGTCTTCACCAAGTCGGATACCCCAAATAGAAACTTACTCATTTGTACCCTTGAATCAGCAACCATGTGTGGAGCATACTTGGAGAGCTGGGTGAACTTAAGTCCGTACTCTTGGATTGACATTGAACCTTGTCTCAAATTCATAAATTCATGAGACTTAGCCTCTCGCAACTCTCTAGGGAAGAACCTTTCCAAAATAGCTCCGATAAACACTCCCAAGTCACAAAAGGCTGCATCTGTACCCCTGTTTTATTTCCACTAAGTGAACCAAATGTGAGCTACATCCTTAAGCTGCATCTTTCACTTGCATCACTCCAAATATTTTCTTGACCTCGCCAATGAAGTTCTGCGGGTTCACCAACTTTCTTCCATAGAAACTCAGGCAGATTCATCCTAACAAAATCTCAAACTCTAGCTGCCACTGATCCATCGATAGTGTTAGTAGGAACTAGGACTTGCTAATTGTTCTGGTTGGCTACACTCTGAGCCAAAAGCTGAATCGCATTCTGAAACTCTGTATTCGAAACCTCATGGTCTGGAACTAGAGGAACTGCATTAGCATTCGTTGGGTAAGCTCTACGAGGACACTACTCCTTACCGCTACATTCAGCTAACCTTTAGCTCATATCATGAAACACCTAATGTATCACACATTGTCCACATGTTAACAATACCACATTCAATCTTAGAACCTTAACCACTCCATAGACTCCTACTAACCCACTTTCTAAGAACTTCTCGTCCTCTCATCATCTCTACCAACTAAACTTTCATGCATTACCACCTGGAAGCTGACTTATTACTCATTGTAAAACCTTATCTCCTTCTTCCTCCACATTTATAACCTTAGATGGAATAAACACACAATCACTATCACAATAAGAAATAGCAATCCGCTCCTCCATCACCACACAACTACTATCAACAACACCCCTCTCCAAAACTAAAAATGAATACTGAAATGACTTTAGGGCGAAAGATCATAAGCACGATTCATTCGATAATTCTGATATAAGAATATGCATGGCAAAACATTATGTTGCTAGTCATTGAGAATAAATCATGAACATGTGATACTGAACATACTATGAGACATGAATACTTATATGAATAGTTTCATATCATGAGGCTTATATCCACAACTTTATGGATTAAGCTCGAGGTTAATGGCCTAAAGTCTTTGCCCCTAATTCTTGAAACTGAGCATCGATGTGGATCACTTTGAAGTGTTTGAGCATAGGTCATAGACACAATTCTGATATTAGGAATATCAACAAGATGTTGTAATAACTTCACTTGAGGAATATGTAAGATTATGAACGAATTGATATATCTCTAAAACTCTTTCTGAAGACATCACTATATCATCCTCAACACTTGACTTGGTTTCTCATCTTATCATCCTCCCTTAGGTTTGAAACTGACACTTTAAAGCTATGAATCTATTCCATCATCTCTAAACCGGTCTACAATTGCTCTACTCTAATACTCGGTAAAGGCTTATCTCATGGCTACTGAACTCTCCATAAGTAGGTACTAAGACTCTGTCACGACCCAAGCCTAGGGCCTAGACGTGACATGGCGAATGAGGAACCCGAAGGAACCCCAAACAAGCCTCTCAAACTTGTCATCACACTTCATCGGTCGCGGAAGTACATTCAACATTAATTAACGGGAAATAGGGACT
>JAJOOS010011876.1:0-35597 GCA_029582725.1 Solanum chiquidenum | reverse complement strand
GTTATGAGCTTATGGTGAACACGTAAACCCTAGTTAATTTTCTCATCTTGATAACAACCGAACTTGACTTTTGTTTATTAATTGCTTACTAAGTTCTTACAATTCGTTTCACAAAACCCCCCCTTTTTAGTTAATTGTTGTTTTTATGGAAGTACTTTGACTAATCGAATATAATTGTGAGTCAAAGTAAAGTCTAAACCATTTTCCTCGTGGGATAGACCCCAACCTACAAGTTGGGTTCTGTACGTGATAACGATCGCTTATGCTTCTGTAAGGAGGTGTAATTTGAGCGTATCATTACCTAATATACCTTGATGCAAAAAATTAAACACCTCAAGTAACTGTTCACTTTGAATATTGAGACTTCAAAATTCAAGGATAATTCAAACAACATACAGAATTCAAGTAATCAATTTCAAGTACATGACAAGGTTAACCAAATATTAGTTATAAATAATGTGTAGAACTCTAGATACTTCACAAAGATAGTTTTTCATAAATTAAATGCCCTAACAGTATCACACATTGGAATGCGCTACAGAAAAAAAAAACATGGTACTACTTATAGCTTAAAGTTAAACGGAATAACTGTGAGAAACAAACAAATAATAACACATGATATACATACATCATATATAGGATATTTACAAGGAGTTGCTTGCAATGCAGGATTAGAGTTACTTTACCAAAACTTTAACAATCTGAATACCAACTTAAGAAGGAAAATCTTCCTGAACTCTCACATTCCCTACCTTGCCAACAGCTCCCAAGACAATGTTTGCATCAGAGCATCCATATACTGTAGCATATTTCAGAGGTGCTAAAATGTAAAGGACTGATTCATGGCAATTGACAACCTGAAAGGAAAAAAGGGAAACGAAAGGAGCAAATTTCAATATTGATTTTAGTGTTAATTTAGATGTCTGCAAAAAGCATAAAAGAGAAGTTGATACGATGCTACAGCATTTGTTGGCTTACAAAGCCAGAAGTATTAGTCAACGAACAAATAACATTCATTTAAGCAAGGGAAAAAGACAGTAGGGATTTTACCAGTGTAAAAGTCATTTATGTTTTAATCCACAAATAAGCACACAAACATTTGAGATTATGTTGGGATTTACCAAATACATTAATGACTGAGTAAGCAACTGACGAAGCACAGTAAAGCTGATCAACCAGTTCTATGTAAAAGACGTGTTTTCTTTTCTTAAGTGGTTGGCTTTCAATTGATCAATCAAAGACACCTCAATTACAAAGTATTACAGTTGCCGTCTGTTTTGTCCTATCGGATCCATTTCATTCTAAAACAAATTTTGTAGAAATATCTCCAAGGCATAGGGATTATCTCTTTTTTCAAGAGATAATGAATCAAAATCCCCCCTAAACTATCACATTTTTATTAGTTTCATACTAAAACTATGATTAGTTTACGTTACCCCCATAAACTATAATTTTCAGGTGCTACACCCCTTCTAAACTATCACATTTTTATTAGTTTCAGACTTGAACTATGCCTAGTTTATGTTACCTCCTTAACTTACTTTTCAGGCGCTAAAACCCCATGCTTGACATATGGCAAGTGTGTGGCATGAGGGGGAGAAAAGCCATCTACGTGGCTTTTACAATGGTAAGTAAGTCGTGGACTAAACAAAATAAAGGAAGGTGACAGAAAAAGAACTTGTGAATATATAAATATGTTCTTCAATCACTCAAACTTTAGGACTTTTTTGTTCTCGATACCTGATTCATACCTTTAAACACAAGATACGATAAAATCAAAAAGACTAATTGTTGTGAAATCAAACCAAATAAGAACTTGTCTGCTTCAATTTCTCTACAGTCAGAGAGATCTTTAAGCGAAATGGGACAAAAGTGACGTCTTTCATGTTTCACTTTACATTGTCTCGTCTCCTTTTTAACTTTTAATTCCTTTTTATTTTTGTTTTTCTTTAGTTTTACTTATTTAGTTAGAATTTATGTTATAATTAAAAGGCGGAATGACCTTGGAGATCCCTGTACTTGGCTCTTGCTATTTAGATTTTACCTTATCATTCTTTTTTTTTTCTTTCCTGGTAAATTTTTTTAGGTTGAAGAAGAATTAGAGACAAGCAAAGCTTTGTTATGGTATTTATTATAAATTTTGTTATTTTAATGGTGGTGAGAAAGTGATTTTCATATTAATTGTTGGTTTCGTAATTTTTCTAATACAACTTACATTTCACTTTGTAAGGTATCTTTCACTCACATATTGCTTCTATTTATTTAAATTTTGAAATTGGTAACTTTGTGTATTTCTATCTATGATTAAGATCATTCAGTACATTGGTTGTACTTGCACCATATTTACATCAAAAGACTTGAGAAACTGGAGCTATTCTAGTCTTCTATAGGGCAGCTTAATACAACTAGAATTTCAACAGTTTCTACCGAGTGAGACTGTCTACACCAAAAACTAAAGAGCAAAACACAATTCATCTTCATCTGTTGGATAGAGTTGCTCCTATTTTCAAAACATCTAGAATTCCTCTCTTTCCATATTGTCCACCATATACAAGCTGGAACCATTCTCCATCTTCCTCTATCTCTGACCTCCAAACTTGCTTCTTCCCAACTTGCTAGAGTTTCAGAAATCTTTCCGGGCATTATCCATGTAATACTTCTGAGTGCCAGGAACATCCTCCATACTTGACCAGTTATTTTGCAGTGGAGGAAAAGATGATTAATTGTCTCTGTAGTTTCCCCACATAGGCAGCATCTGGGACAAATTGTAATCCTATCTTGAGTAAGAACTGCTTCTCTTGCCAAAACCCAGACAAAACATGATACCTTATATGCTATCTTAGCTTCCAAGGTCATTCTACCATTTGATGATTGATTTGGTTCATATGTTTGTAAGCTGCATTCACTTTGTAAGCACCACTGTTGTGTCCATTCCACCATAATTTGTCGGCCCCTTCATGTAAAACTCCAAAAGTTCCTAGAAGATTGAAGAAAGCAATCACCCTACTCACCTCCCAGTCATTAGGCATTCTTCTGAAGGTATTATCCCAACCTTGGTTTGACCACTGTTCTGCCACTGTATTATGTTGATGAAGTACAAGATTGTAGATGTCAGGAAATTTCTCTTGTAAACTCTCAGTCCCTAGACATATATCCTTCCAGAAAACAGTTTTACTACCATCTGCAACTTAATTGGTGCTTCTGTTTTTCAGCAAAGGCCATAAGACCCTAATAGATCTCCATAAACTAACCCCATAAGGAGTGCTGATCTCCTTTGTCATCCATTTGTCCTCTTCCTCATACTTTGCCTTGATAGCTCTTACCCATAACATTTGGTCTTCTTGTGTATCTCCAAAGCCATTATATTTTTAAAGCCTTATTCTGAAACTTCAGATATCTAAGTCCCAGTCCCCCGTCCTCTTACTCACTGTTAAAGCCTTCCATTTCACCAAGTAGAAACCTTTCTTTTCCTTATTTCCTTGCCACAAGAAAGATCTTCTTACTCACATATTACTTCTATCACCCTCCTATATTTCAACCATCTTATTATGATATGATATAAAATATCTATATCTATCATTGCCATTTTCCTAGGAGACTGAGCATAAATATGTGACTCGTCGTGATTGTATCTAACATCACTTCACCTTCCAATGGGTCTAATCTTAAAAGTGCGTATAATGTCTTATTGATATATTTTTAACCCGTAACTCTTCATAATGCTTCTGCAAAGTACAGTTTTTTGGCTGATGACTTCAGCTGTTTATTTAATAAGCAGAATATCATTTAAAAATAACACAACCATGGAACCTTATCCTATATACTTGTGGTTAGCTCATTCAAAGCTAGAGTCAGCCGGTTCACTCATTCACAAAGGGAAACAAGTTGGGGCATAAGGCAGATCCCTGGTGTAAATCCACATATTCCTCTGCATCTCTTTTACATTTTCGCGCTAGTTACTGCTCCATCATAATATCCTGAAATTTATTTGATTGATATGAGTTCCTTTCTTCTCAAGCACTGAACAAGGGACTTTTCTTAGCTTTCTATTATATGCTTTATCTAGGTCAATTACTACCCAACGAAGACCCCTCCTATAAACTTCCATCAATATTTTCAGCAAAAATATAACCTCAATTATAGATCTACTCAACTCCGACTTCAATGAGGAATGCCCTATTCAAAAAATATATAGATCTACTAAGCATAAATACAATTGATCTTTTTCACCCTCACGATATCTCCAAATCTATGGTTTATCACTCTCTCCCATCATTTTATCATTACCCTAGGTTTGATACCATAATAGTGTTCAAAACTTTGAATGTGTCATTTAATCTTATATGTTAGAATGAAGGATAGCCTACTCATTTGGCTACTTTGCAGTTGTTAATATAACATTGAATAGTTTGGTTAACCTTAACCATACTACTCCAACCTCTCCAAAGCACTTTCGAAAATTCTGTAGGAAGGTCATCTACAACACAGGTTCTTTTAACCATTTTCAAGGCATCACTAATTAATTTTGACCTAATTTAACATGTGGCCCTACTGGTTTTTGACTGTCACAATAAAAATATATAAATTTATAATTATAATTTGGTTGATTGATTAATCGTAATAGCATTTTATCTCTTTAATCTCTCAACAATCATACTTAACATGCTTATCATGGTTCAAAGTCCCGCTCTCCCTCCCTCCCCTTCTCGTATCAGATTATGCATTTTATTCTCCCCTTTCTGCATCCATGACTTCCGTACAACTCGTCTAAGGCTTTACCTCACGCTTTGCTATGTCTTAGTACTCGTATACTCTTCAAAAATTTATCCATCTTTTGTCATTGGTAACTTCCTGTACAACTCTTTTCTTTAATGATTATTTCAAAATTTCATTGGACCGTCACGATTTTTGAGGTCAAGACTTTAGTCTTTAGACACATTTAGACTTCCGATTGCTACTTTGGTCAAGTAACTTTCTAAGTCCTACCATCGGATATGTGAGGTAATTTCGTATCTCATGCTTCCTCCTTTCATAGCCTGTTCATAAATTGGGTTGTGCCTTTTGGTGTGCAGAACAAATTTCTATCCACTCTTTTGCTTCACATCCATGACCGCCAATCTATATTAGGTGCATAGTAGTTCTCCTGTTTTCATCTTGTACTCGTTGCACATCGTCTTGTCACTTCTTCTCATAACTGAGGTCTATTGGATTCAATTATTGTCACACCTCGAAACCCCACCCAGACGTGACATGGCACTCGGAACCCCATTAGGCCTGAGAGCACCAACCAATCTGTTTGACTAACCCGGCTAATCCAATAGAAATACCTATTTAAATAACAATGCGGAAAGTAAGGCCCATTTCAATTAACCTTCAAAAGAGGAAAACCAATTCAACGCTTAATTAGAAAACCAAATCCAACAAACCATAGGTCTACGAAACCTCTACTAACAAAATAACAATGTCTACATCGGGACATGACCCGGATACACCATGAAAACCAAAGGAAAGACAGATAAAGAAAAATCCACTTTCCGAAAGATGGAAATCTCACCACAACACTGATTTCTATCCCTCAATGATCTACTGCTGCCCAGAACCACTAACTTGTGTCTCTGATCCTACATCATGAAACGATGTAGCGTCCGAGGACGGTCAATACGGCGAGTATTGACATGCAACCCAGGGAAAAAGGATAAACAGTATACATATATAAAACATAACCATAAAAGAAAGGTAAAATCATATGGCAGACCCAATGCATTTGGACATAGACCTTTCAAAAATCATTAATCCTGAGTAAGGTAGTGTTCACCAACATAATGCGACCTACGGGCTATATGGGTCTGGCATGCCCCCGACT
Source organism: Solanum chiquidenum (assembly GCA_029582725.1). Taxonomy (NCBI): domain Eukaryota; kingdom Viridiplantae; phylum Streptophyta; class Magnoliopsida; order Solanales; family Solanaceae; genus Solanum; species Solanum chiquidenum. The sequence goes on along the minus strand of JAJOOS010011876.1, from coordinate 29,734 downwards.
GAGGGCCCCAATCCATGTATGCCGCATGGATTTGAGAAGTATAAGAATCTGGCGAACCAACTCTCCAAAATAAAAGAAGGGAAAAAGGACAAATATACTCCCGAACTTTTGTAAATGGTATGCGTATACCCTTTGTTATACTTTTAGGACGTCAGTATCCTTGCCGTCCAAATTTTGGAGCATATATACCCTTTAAGTTAATGGTGGTACACGTGTCTCGATCCTAACCACTGACCTGATATTTGTTAAATTTCTGCCCAAAATTAAAAAAAAATCCACCCGAATTAATCTAGAAACCGCCCAAATACATAATACCCATGACCCAAAAATATTAACCCAAATCCCCGACCCCAAAACTCCTTCTCTTTCTCATTCACCTCTTCTCTCCAAACAAATCTAACCCTACTACTAAACCAAATCCTAATCCTAGTATCAGTCTTTGTGCTAGTCCTACGATGGTCTTCTTCTCTACACGAAAAGAGAAAGATTGTATATATTATGTCCATTTCAACTGTTGTCGGCCTTAACCCGTCATATGGACATGAGATAGTGTGAAGTCTTTCGACAGTTCTTCTAATGAAATTTGATCAAGTATAATGATGGTGGTGAGTAAATAATTGATTTAGCTAAAAAAAAAGATTAAATGGGTCAAGACACATGTGAGGAAGTTGAGGAAAAAATGGAGGATGATTCTGGGGATGAAGATGATTGGATGGGCCTTCCTCTTCTACGAGAAAGTTGAGGAGAAATTGGAGGATTTAGTGTTGAGGATGATTTGGGGATGAAGATGGGGAAAGATGCTGCTAAACAAGTGTTTAAGTTTCTTAATTTGAAATTAAGTGAATTGATTTGGGGATTTGGTTAATATTTTTGGGTTATGGGTATTATGTATTTAGGCGGGTTTCTAGATTAATTTGGGTGGATTTTTTAAATTTTGGGCAGAAATTTAACAAATATCAGGTCAATGGTTAAGATCGAGACACGTGTACCATCGTTAACTTAAAGGGTATATATGCTCCAAAATTTGGACGACAAGGATACTGACGTCCTAAAAGTATAACGAAGGGTATGCGCATACCATTTACAAAAGTTTGGGGGTATATTTGTCTTTTTTCCCATAAAAGAATGTAGAGGTTGCTCCGATTTAACAACCTACAGTGGTCATCCATATTCATGTCCTTCCACGTCGACAAACGCGGTTTCAGGTGATGAGTCACAAGGACTTTACACCTTCTCGGTGATACTACCAAACTCTCTTTAAAACCCCAATTAAAACGTTTACAAGTTTCCATTTATTAAGAGTTATCCAAATAAGGCATATTCTCATTGGTATCGTCATACCAAGACTTGCAAGTCATTATAATCATGTCAAATTTCACGGTTAACAATTTAAAACTCTTAACTCGTCCTTTAAAACCAAAGACTCATTAATGTTAAGACATTCCGTTCAATGCCAACATCCAAGTCTCTCCAAGTTATAAGACAACATATAAAATGCAAAATCATTAGCATTTAACCAGGATGGAAAGTTACCCTTTGTTCATCACTTTAAACCAAGGCTTTTGAAAGACTCATTTCCAAATCCATTATTTATAGGAAAAAACCTTTTCAAAATCATATGAGACAATTCACTCATTCAAACCAACAATCCAATTTTCGGAACCATAATAAAGTATTTGAACACAATTAACCAGAGATGAACATTTGTAATCAATTTTCATGAAATCATCTCTCAACTCCAAACTCAAATCGTAATTTAGAAAATACAATAATAGAATATGAACCTTGTATGAGTAGTTTGAAGTAGGGAGTGTTCAAACATACCTTTTGACGTAGAACTTAGGAAAGAAACTTTGAGAATTAACCTTAGATCTTGCTTCTTGAGGTGTTGGGGAAGAAGAGAAGAAGAGTTTGTCGTAACTTATCAAAAATATCTTTGAATATGACTGATGGGGGAAGTGAATAGTCATGGGTTAGGGTTATGAGATGAGGAAAGGACAAAAACACCCCTCTTAAAATGTGAAGAGAAAAGAAGACTTAAACAATTTCGGAGCTGGTGCGCGGTCGCGCAGCTGGTGCCTAATTCGTGCGGCACTACTCAAGACTTTAATAGTGCTACTGCCTCTACCGCGGGGTCGCGCGGCTAATCCGCCGTGCAAAACCCGTAATGCCCAATAAAATGGGCATAACTTTTAGCACATAACTTGGATTGACGAACGGTCAAAACTCAAAAGTGTTGGAACAAAGGCTTCATAACCTTTCATTTTCTTTGTATTAGGCCACAAAATCTTAATACTCTAGGAGTTCCTTATAACCTTAATTCACATCCAAAGATCTTCTCTTTTTTTTTGAGAAAGGTAACTTGTATTATAAACAAAAGAATACACAAGGAGTATTCTAGTAATACTTAGATCCAAAAGTTGCGAAAGAAAAAGGAACTCCTATGGAGGTCATAAGAACTCTAAAATACTAGGAATATCCTCTACATCTTGAGGATATTCATGTTTACACCAAAAAAAAAAAAAGAACCAGACAATTCAGCTTCAAATTCTGCATAGAGCAGCTCTTGTTTTTAAAACATCTTTGGTTCCTCTCCATCCATATAGACCACCAAATGCAGGCAGGGACAATCTTCCATCTCTCCATGTGTCCTGACTGATTCCCATCTTTGTTCCAACAAGCTAGAGCTTCTTTGATGTTCCTTGGCATAGTCCAACTGATGCCCCTTAAGTTGATGAAAATCTGCCACAACTTCACAGTCTCTCTACAATGTAGAAAGAGATGATTTATTGTCTCGACCTCACATTCACATCCAAAGATCTTTCCAAAGTAAGAAACTATTTTAAATACCTATCCAACATTAGAAATCATCGAATTTGGAGTCTATATGCATTTAAAGAATGGCTTGGGTCATAGCTTGGAAATTTAGGGCTTACAATATCCCCCTCTTGGAATCATTCGTTCTCGAATGAGAAGTTAAGACATGTTTAGCACGATGTGAGGATTGTACACTGCAAAATGGAATTCATATTAAGACCTTAATCGCCAAAACCAATTCTTTTAGCACCATCGACCCAACATAGGACCTATGAACCCAACCATTTTAGAGTTGCATCTAAGAATTGGCACAAGATAAGAATACACAATGATATAGAGATAAGATTAGGAATGGTACCTTTGTTAGCCTCATCCGGAGGAGTGCACAAAAATGGGTATAGATCATTCATGTCCTCTAATGATTCCCAAGTATCTTCATCTACCTTATGATTCCTCCATAAAACTTTCACCTCAGCTATTTTCTGATTCCTCGACTTTTGTACTCAACGATCTAGAGTTTCAATAAGGACCTAACAACCTTGTCTCACCTATCTCATGCCACCCAATATGGGAACGACACCTACCATATAAAGTTTCGAATGGGGCCATTTGAGTACTTGAGTGGTAGCTATATTTATATGCAAACTCAATTAGGGGTAAGTGGTCTCCCCAGCCTCCTAAAAATCAATGACATATGCCCTAAAGTTTAGAAACCCTTTTACAACCAAACTTTCTACTATGTCTACCTCCTTTCATCACTTCCTACTTAGAACTACCTCGCGAAATACATAATTATAAGAGTCTGAGTCTACTATATAGTGCTCTCATGTTAAAGCCTAGTCGGGAGTCAAAATGTGCAAGCTTAATCTATAGGGCTCCAATACTAGACATCCCTCTAAGAATACTACACCATCATATCACTATAATCAAAAGAACTCAAGCTCTAATTAAGAAGTACTAGACTCCTAATATCATGGTCTGTGAATCTATCAATCACCATATTCAAGCCTAACGTTTCTACACCCACTTTATGGATCTCCTAACCGAAAATCAGCAACTTTATTCATTTATGTATGGATCTACACCAAATATCCCATTTCTAACCATTACACGTAATAGATGATCATCTCACTCTTCCCCTTTTACCTATAACCTAAGCTCGAATTTCCACGCCACAACCTTCCCAATAAGGAATCATCTACTCTCTTATATATATATCATTGCTCCCTTTCTTTAAAACACCATAATATAACATTATAACATAAGGGAGGTCAGTGAGGTATTAGAGTACGGGTTTCAAGAAAATGGAGTAATGTTATTCAATTATGACTCATATTTATTGCACTACTCAAGGGAGGAGTAAGATACATGAGTTCTCAAGAAACGAGCATATCGAGAAACAAAAGTTTATAGCTCATGATCAGGGTACCACAAAGTTTTGGGATCCATTGAATATTAGGGTGAAACCAGAGTTACCATATGTGACATTTTTCTCCTAGTTCGAGGAGTGAAACATGCTTCAGATTTGCATGAAGTGCTTGGGCCTTAGACATAGGTATGGACTGAGTGTGTAAGATATGACACACGTATCATCTTGGTCTTAGTCATAACATGATACAAATTGGTAACCTAATACAGAGTAAGGTTGTTTCGAGTTGAGTATAACATGAAACACAACCTTAAGGATCATGAGCATCACATCATCGTACTTGAATTTCTGGAAGTTTAGAGGGGAACTTCTATTAATTGAGAAACATTATTGCTTTTGGTCAACAGGTCAGACATGAACATAAGTGTGCATATCGAATCAAGATCTCAAACATAAACATGGCTAGAATGAATAAAATATAGGTAGAGTGTCTTCTTAAACAGAAGTACGAGGGATACATTAGAATAAGAAGGGATACATATGGAACTCATCATAGACCCCTTTATGAAACTCAAGGCCTGCCATGGTCCAAAACTTATCATCTCACCTTAGTTCCACGGTCACCATCCTAGGTTTGTAGACCTATTGTATTAACAGATCTATAAGCACAATATTTAATGTGAATGGGAATTTTATACACATGAATATTATATTTGGAAGGTACCAACTTCTTTCTAGGACACCCCTTTCAAAGACACTACCCTTACCTATACCGAGTTTGTCATCATCCTAAAAATTAACCCTCATGGGGATACACATTCCCTATTCTTTAACACTCAACAATTTATTTCCCACTCCTTACTCAACTAGCATTAAACTTCTAATCTCATATCCTTCCAATTCAAAGGGATTTAGTACTATACTAAAGGGCGCACATCTTTTAGCTATAGTGAGCACCATATATTAACCACCTAGCCTCCTTCATATGTAGCAAATCCTGAATACTACTAGGTACACATACCACTTATAAACTTAAAATCTCATCTAGCAATATTATACCTTGGGTACAATATATTCTTACAAACTTAAGGCTCTTATTCCTTTAATGACTTAGCCACAATTCGTTGCTTCAACACTAGTCCTCACATAAATCATGCGCACATATTAAAGATTCTCAAGAGATACCAACTTGAACTATCCCTCGCACCACATCTAGCCTAATAGATATATTCCCACAAAGACTATTCCATTATCTTCAAGATATCATCATTTCTTTTTCTCCCCGCAATCAACATCTAGAGTTCAAACTAAGTGACTTGTAAAAATCATGGAATACCGATGAAACCTCCACATACTATACTAGTCTATCAAATTTTTTATAAGGAAATCAACCTATATTTCTAATTTCACATAACTATGGCCTACACACATCTTCTTTGCAACATTACTATTACACTTTAAATTTACTACACACCTCCTCACTTAATAGACCGACTTAAAACTACTAGAAAGCAAATTGAGGATCACTCGTCAACTAATCCTCATGATAAAGTAGTAAAACTTATCTTAGACTCTTATCTAAATAAAATCTCTTAGCACATTCTTCTTTTTCCCCATCACATCTATCTACCCATACATACATTTAAACCACGCTTATAGTTCTAACCAACAAGGAGATGCTCTCCAAAACCACCAATTGAAACTTACACTTGTAAATTCTAAACCACCCTATCTTTCTTTCTTTTTTTTGATAACCGAGAAATCCGTATGTGACCCACCCTTTGGACCAATCACAGCCTTATAAACTCGGTGGATAATGGGCCCGCCCCTCTACCCTTCTCCACTTAAATACCAGGCTTCGCTTTGCATGGTGTGGGGCTTGAACCTGCGACCTAAGCCACAAATCCTCCACCTTTTGCCACTTGAGCTAGGTCTTGAGGGCTAACCACCCTATCTTTTCATTCACCACTTACGCTTGTTCTTCAAGATCTCCTTCCTTATTTCAAATAAACTAAAAAAAACATCTTAACTAAGTAACTAACCACTCTTTTTGTATGAACTACCCTAAAATTTTCTTATCTTTCTAGACATAACCAACACAATAAGGACGTACGGCATACCACCTTCATCACTCAATTAATGGGTACAATACTCTCGCTATTTTCTTCGATCAATTCCTACTCCCACTCTTAGACTTCTAACTTATGACTCCACACCTCAAGCGCTAGGGTTATTTCACTGTTCATGAGTCACAACACCTTAATTAATACTTTATACCAGGTGAAAATACTACCTCCATATTCAGATACATATATATACACATATTCTCTTAAGTTGGCATCTACACACAATTATTAGAGCACCTGGACACCCGTCCTACCTTAGCTCAAACGCACGATTCATGAAAATAAGGTTATACACTTGAACCAAAACACTTTGATGCACTAATGGAGTCCTTTAAGTCGTTGTGCAAATTTCGTACCCTTTTTGATGACTAAATCCAAAAGAATCACATTGTTAGAAAAATAAGCTTTAAACACATCCATCACCTCAAGAATTAAGGCATAGCCAATGAAATTAGAGTACGGAAGGAAGTCTAGATGATTTTATTACGGACAACTCGATTGCACAATTTGGAGTATAAAAGAATAAGAAACATTTCCTAAATGTCTCATAGCCTTCTCATTAAGAGTATGGCGCGCTACACACTCGTAAAACTGACTCTACTCGACACAGTTTCGTAGACATCCTAGGACACTTGAACCTTAAGCTCTGATACCAAGTTTGTCATGCCTCGAAACCCCACCCTAGACGTGGCATGGCCCTCGAAACTCCATTAGGCCCGAGAGCACCAACCAATATGTTTAACCCAACTAATCCAATAGAAATACCTATTTAAATAACAATGCGGAAAGTAAGACCCACTTCAATTAACCTTCAAAAGAGGAAAACCAATTCAACTCTTAATTAGAAAACCAAATCCAACTAACCATAGGTTTACAAAACCTTTACTAACAAAATAACAATGTCTACATCGGAACATGGCCCCCCGACATACCATGAAAACCAATGGAGAGACGAATAAAGAAAAGTCTACTTTCCAAAAGATGGAAAGCTCACCACAACGCTGATTTTTATCCCTCAATGATCTACTGTTGCCCGAAACCACAAACTTGTGTCTCTAATCCTACATCATGAAACGATGTAGCGTCCGAGGACGATCAGTACGGCGAATACTGGCATGCAACCCAGGGAAAAAGGGTAAACATTATACATATATAAAAGATAACCATAAAAGAAAGGCGAAATCATAAGAGCAGACCCAAAGCATTTGGACATAGAGCTTTCAAAAATCATTAATCCTGAGTAAGGTAGTGTTCACCGACATAATGCGACCCACAGGCTATATGGGTCCGGCCTCCGCCCGACTAAGGGCCCCAATCCATGTATGCTGCATGGATTTGAGAAGTATAAGAATCTAGCGAACCAAACTCTCCCAAATAAAAGACTGTAGAGGCTGCTATGATTTAACAACCTACAGTGACCATCCATATTTCAGGACAGGGACCTTCCACGTCGACAAATGCGGTTTCGGGTGATAAGTCACAAGGACTTTACACCTTTTCGTAGATACTACCAAACTCTCTTTATGCCCCCAATTAAAACGTTCACAAGTTTCCATTTATTAAGAGTTATCTGAATAAGGCATATTCCCATTGGTATCGTCATACCAAGACTTGCAAGCCATTATAACCATGCCAAACTTCACAGTTAACCATCTAAAACTCTTAACTCGTCCTTTAAAACCAAAGACTCATTTATGTTAAGACATTTCGTTCAATGCCAACATCCAAGTCTCTCCAAGTTATAAGACAACATAAAAATGCAAAATCATTAGCATTTAAAGTTACCCTTTGTTCGTCACTTTAAACCAAAGCTTTTGAAAGACTCATAGATTTCCAAATCCGTTATTTATAAGAAAAACCCTTTTCAAAATCATGAGCCAATTCACCCATTCAAACCAACAATCCGATTTTCGAAATCGTAATACACTATTTGAACACAATTAATCAAAGACGAACATTTGTAATCAATTTTCATGAAATCATCTCTCAACTCCAACCTCAAATCGTAATACAGAAAATACAAATAATAGAATATGAACCTTGTATGAGTAGTTTGAAGTAGGGAGTGTTCAAACATACCTTTTGACGTAGAACTTAGGAAAGAAACTTTGAGAATTGACCTTAAATCTTGTTTCTTGAAGTCTTGGGGAAGAAGAGAAGAAGAGTTTGTCGTAACTTATCAAAAATCTCTTTGAATATGTCATATGGGGTAAGTTAATAGTCATGGGTTAGGGTTATGAGATGAGGAAAGGACAAAAACACCCCTCTTAAAATGTGAAGAGAAGAGAAGACTTAAACAATTCCGGAGCCGGTGCGCAGTCGCGCAGCTGGTGCCTACTTCACGCAGCACTTCAGAGACTTTAATAGTGCTACTGCCTCTACCGCGCGGTCGCACAGCTGATATCTACTTCACGGGGGGATCACGCAGAACTCGTAATACCCAATAAAATGGGCATAACTTTTAGCACATAACTTGGATTGACGAACGGTCAAAAGTGTTGGAACAAAGGGTTCATGACCTTTCGTTTTCTTGGTATTAGGCCACAAAATCTTAATACTCTAGGAGTTCCGTATAACCTTAATTCTTATCCAAAGATCTTTCCAAAGAAAGAAATTATTTTAAATACTTATCCAACATTAGAAATCATCATCGGATTTGGAGTCTATATGCATTTAAAGAACGGGTCGGGTCATAGCTTGGAAATTTGGGACGTTACAATTATAACACTAGTAAGAGGCCCTATTCCAACAATTTATCCATTATATCTTCCTATCATTTTCCACACACTATTGTTTTTGTGAACATACTCTGGTGCACTTCTCTTTTTATGATTACTTGTTATAGCACTATGGTGCACTTATCTTCTAGCCTTAAAGAATCTATCACCAAACTGCAAATGGATATATATATATATGACACACCTAGAACACATGAGTGGATGCTTTAAAATTGTCAAAAAAAAATGTATCAAATAGCCAGAACTCTAGGTATATGTTGAAATTATCATTGATCCGTTCAAGAAAGAAAAACCAAAGGACGAAACTTACTAACGAAGAGCCAAAGAGGCCCCAAAAAAGAACGCAAAACAAAGCCTCTTCAATGAATTGAGCATGACATTGATCTCACAATGTCACGACTTTGATGCAGTGAAAGAAATTCTCCTTGTTGATAACTCAAATATTAGCTATGTCTACTTACACGACATAGCTTACTTCAAGTTTCAACAGTATTAAGCCTACTATTTACTCGTGCAAATTGGAAATGGACCAACAAAAATTAGAAGATAAAAACATATACTTTTTCATGATGGTGGTACGCAACCAACTCGAGTGTACCTCGACTATTCCATGGGTACATGTTACCTCCACTGGATAGGTACCAGGTATAACTCTGCCCACTAATACAACCGTGGAATAAAAGTTGTGCCTCGACAAGAAGCCTCGCATCTAGCATGTGGATTCCAATTCCAAAGCTGTGACAAAACTGTGGGTTCATGACCTGCTTTACGCCTATAGTTTAGAAGTCTCGGGCTAAAACAGAATGAATCCAATCTGGGATAAAACTCCTTACACGGGGAAGTCCAAGCTGGGATTGGGTTCAACTCCCTAAAACACGTGTAATTGAGAGAGTCATCATATCAGTGCCTTGGGGAAATGCCTACCTTCAGGAGAAGATTACCGAATGAGTTTCAAACCTGTCCTCTTCGCTTCCCTGGGATTTGAACTTGAGACCTCATGGGACTCATCCCGCTTCATTGACCACTACGCCACACCATTGGGTCAACAAAATAGATTCTTTTTTTACAAGTTCGAAATCATATTGATTTCCTTAAATAATAAATAAATACATACACACACATATATATATATATATATATATATTCCAACTATGTGATGGCATATAATTATGATGGTAAACATCAAAATACAAGGACAAGAGCAGATATATACATCAACATCACTGACCTGACCTCACTTCTTCAGCCATGCAGCATCATATCATTTGTGTGCTATGCCTAAATTTTTAGTTTCACACAAGGTACAGCGCAATCATCTGAAGTTCTTTTTAAAATATGGAATTTATTGCATTACATCCAACACAGCATTCTAATATCATAACAACAAAGTGATCATCATCCAAGACTAATTTTCACCTAAGAAGGTTAGCCCAATTGCACTGCACCTAAGCTCATCACACTACTGTGTTTCCAGTTCAAAGAGAAGGATTATACTGGAAGGATATCCATTCACGAGGAGAAACTTACAGAGGAAGAGGATATTTAGAAGGGAATTGTCGAATTTTTTCACTCTACAAGGAACAGAGTGATTGGATAACAACATTGGAACAAATGGAATTCAGTACTATGAGGAAAGAACAAAAGGTGATTGCAATACAATTTTTTAATATTTTGATCGCAGTAGATTCAATTCCAATATTTATATACTGCAACAGTAGCACATTTTGACGATGCTATATCTCGATAACTTTACAAATGGGTAGGACAGAATCTTGTACCTTTTAGAACATAGAGCACCGTCGGAATTATAAAACTCCAGGCAAATTTAATCTGATTCAGTGAATAATTAAACCAAAGATATGCATTTGGACGACAAAGGCTAAAAAGCACAAGCGGAATAAACCTCCTTCAATCAGACCACCGGGGTGATTTATTTAAACGGAAAAGGGCTAAAAATACCGTTGAACTATGGGAAAAGGTTTAAAAATACCCTCCATTCACCTATTTTGTTAAGAATATCCCTCCACTCACCTTTTCGGCTCACTTATATCCTTAAAACTAACAGCCCTTTCTTTATTTTATTTTTAAAAAATTATTTATCAAGTGTTATTTTTTTATTGGGTAAAATAAAAAAAAACCACCCCAACCAAAGTTGATGACATGGAAAATAAGATCAACTAAAAAGTACATATTAGAAAAAAGAAGAAGTTAAGAACGGGAGAACGAGAAGAAATAAAGTGAATTGAAGATCCAACAAAAGTATCTAGTTTTTCGGCAACTAAAATTTTTGGAAAAATTCGTTCTTACTAATATTATGAAAATTGAAAATTTTGATTAGTTGTTAGAAAATATATTGTCGGAATAAATGAAGATGACCGGAGATAAGACCCATCAACCTTGTTTCCTCGGTTAAATCTTCCCCCAAATTCATCAATCTCTCGGACTACAACTTAAATATGACTGAAATCACCTCTTATTTGGCTATTTTTTGTGCCCGTACCAATTCTGGTGTGGCTACAAGTGAATTGGTCATTAGCTTATGTGATAACAATGCCTATTTGGTAAAGGGGGTAGATGGGAAGCTTTGTGGACGATGTTGTTTTACGGGCTAATCGTTGGTAATCAGTTGCGTATTTTGGCGATGATATCGCAGGGTTAAGTGGTAGAATTTTCTCCAATCATCTCAATTTATTCCGGCAATATATTTTCAACAATCAATTAAATTTTTCAATTTTCACAAGTAATAAAGGTGACACTACTAAGTACAGGTTTTCTCCGATCATCTCCATTTATTCCGGCAATATATGTGACTATTAAGTACAAATTTCTGATAAAAATTAGTTGTCGGCAAAAGTTTATACTCTGTTGATCTTCAGTTCACTTTATTCCTTTTTTTTCAAGTCTCAACTTTTTATTTTATTTGTTGACATGTAATTTGTAGTTGATCTTATTTGTCATGTCATCAGTTGGGGGGAGTTCTTATTTCACAAATGAGAAAATGACATGTAATAATTTTTTAAAGAATAAAATAAAAAGAAGTTAGTTTCAAGGGTATAAGTGAGCCAAAAAGGTGAGTGGAGGGGCATTTTTAGCAAAATAGGTGAATGAAGGGTATTTTTAGACCTTTTCCTATAGCTTATGGGTATTTTTGGCCCTTTTCCGTTATTTAAAAAATTCAAGGCATTAAGATCAATATATCAAAAACCTTATGGATAAAGACTAAGGAAAGATACTCAAGTTACCAACAAAATACTGTCTTGTAGATTACTGAATCATGCAACTTATAACTTTGACAACGACAACAACAAAAATTTAGTTAATATACCTTCACAGATGAGCCTTTAAGATCATTTGGCTTCCGCACATATGATGTTTTAGAGATTCCCTCAATGAAATTTGGGCCTCTAGGACTTGATGAATTCTTTACTGTACTAACATCAGCCATTGGCACATCCTGATCGGGGGCACTCGTTGGTCCATTTTCCTTTGCAGAAGCCCTCTCAGTTATGCGTTCCAATGTAGACGCTATATTTTGTAGAAGCCAATCATGTAGCTGAGCTGCAGGAACAGCTGGCATGTTTGAATCTGAATTGGCAAAAAATGGGGCATTCTGACTCAAAGGGATTTTCTCAGATCCTTTTTCACCAAAATAGAATAGAAAGCCAAGATGCTCAAACTTCTCCGCAGACAAAACCTAAGAAATAAAACTAATTGGTCAGCTTTTGAGCCCATCTTTAGGCCAATACTCTGGCACACAGGGGTAAAAGAAATTGCTGCAGAGAGGCATAAATGAGACACCATCAGCATTTTGAAGCCTTGGATTCCAAAAGAAAAGACGTGTTCTCCAGCTTGCCATAAAAACTTCATAGAAAATGCAATAATTAAAGGGATTTTGTTTTTCTTAGATAAAATAATATTGTCCTAATAGAAACCAGCATGTAATAAAGGGCATCATAACTTGCCCAAGTTCAATAGAGAAGGCCTCAATCCTCGCCTAGGTAGAATTGCATAAAAGTTCTGAAAGAAAACCTGACAGATCACCTCATTTGCACTCAGTTCCAGACACCTCAACGGAACCCCCCCTCCCCTAACTCCAATATATATATATATATATATATATATACTTTTTTCGGTAGGGTTAAATGACACTACTCCACCAACACCCCTGACTAAGTAGCTTCCTTTAAATTGTAACTAAATAAAACTTGAGTAAAATCTTTCATAAAAAATATTTAAAACACTTCTCTAGTTAAGTAAAACTAATTGTATAATGAACCTTAATATTGGCTTTTTCATAATTTGACACTCAAAAGCACTTTAGGGAAAAAAAATGTCCAAACACAATGCCTTTTTCAAATACTAAAAAAAGAAAAGCACTTCTGACAAACACAAATTATGTTGAAGTATTGAGATTATAAAATGAATTAGCCAAACACAAATTGCTTCTCTCCAAAAGTACTTCTCGGAAAAGCCATTTTGACAAAACCGCTTCTTAAAATAAGTAGGTGTTTAGAAGTGTTGAAGTATTGAGATATTTACTGTCATTGATTCTTTTTATTCAGTATTCTATTTTTGAAATTTAGTTCGTTAGTAGAGGTAGAATGGGAGTTTATTTAGTAGCCTAGTTGAAATAGAATAGGAGACTTTCATCTATTTATTTCTATGACGTGAATGAATAAAATAAGCAGAATATTTTGGTTCGGTATTCTTTCCTCTTCTCTATAGAACAAATGGTATCGGTAGTTTTTTTATTCTAAGGGCTTGTGAGTAAGAATCAACCAGAAGAAAAAGAAACCTGCATAAAACCAAATACAGTTATGGCTTCAAGCAATTTCTTGATTACTTCACCCCCTATTTTTTCTGGAGAGAATTATCCTTTGTGGGAAGTGGTAGAGGTTGGAGGAGCGACAAGTCCTTTGCCAAATAATCCAACTATGGCACAAATTAAGAATCACAGAGAAGAGGTTTCAAAAAACTTTAAAGCTCTCTCTTGCATACCGTCAGCACTTTCATAAGTAATTTTCACTAGAGTTATGGCTAATGAGACTGCAAAGGAGGCTTGGGACAAGTTGAAAGAAGAATTCTATGGAAGTGACAAGACCAGGAAAATAAGAAGTGATAAATCTGAGAAGAGAGTTTGAAATTCTCAGAATAAAGGACTCAGAAACCATTGAAGATTCTCCAACAAATTGATGAAGGTTGTAAACCATATCAGACTTCTGGGAGAAGAGCTTTCCGACACAAGAATTGTTGAAAAAGTTCTTGTGAGTTTGTCGTAGAGATTTGAAGCAAAGATATCTTCACTCGAGATTCGAAGGATCTCACAAAAATGTCACCTTCAGAACTTGTACATGCTCTTCAAGCTCAAGAGTAGAGAAGATCCTTGAGGCTAGAAGAAGCTGTTGAAACTGCTCTTCAAGTCAAGTTCCAAGGGAAGATGCAGATGCAAAATGAAGGAAAATATCCGATACTTCTACTAGTTTTAAAGAAAAAACAAGGTGATTCTGACAACTGAGACAAGAAGAAAGAAAACTTTCCACCATGTAAGTTCTGCAGAAAACCCAATCATAAAGAGGATGATTGTTGGTATAAAGGGAAGAAACCACCTCTTCAATGTAGATATTGCAACAAGCTTGCCCATGTTGAAAGGTTTTGCAGAGTGAAGAAGGAGAACTACCAACAAACTCAAGCCAATGTTTCTGAAGTTGAGGACCAGGAGGAGTTTGTGTTTATAGCGATGGTAGCAACGAGATTGGATGATGAAAGCATCTGGTTTCTGGACAGTGGTTGCACTCAACACATGACCAGCACAAGAATACTTTACAAAGTTGGGATCTGTCAAAGGCCTTGTCAAGTTGGCAAATAAAAGCAAGTTGACGATTGTTGGTAAAGGAACTGTGGCAATTGAAGCTCCCAAAGGTACTAAATTTATTCAAGATGTTTTGTTGGTGCCTGATCTTGACCAAAATCTGTTAAGCATTGGTCAAATGCTTTATTGTTCAAAGATAGAAAATGTGTTGTTTTTTAACCTAGTGGACAAAAAGTGATTAATGTTGAATGATAAAAAGAAGTTTTCCTTTGAATTGGAACTCAAATTCTGAACAAGCTTGTCGAAGTAGCAGATGTGCATAGGATTCAAAATTATGGCAGAAAAGGCTTGGCAATTATAACTTGAAATCAATTCAATATGCTCAAAAGCATGATTTAGTGAAGGACATGTGTGTGAAAGTTGTCAACTAAGAAAGCAACACAGATTGCCTTTTCCAAAGTCAGCAACATGGAGAGCAAGTGAAAAGTTACAATTGGTCCATTCTGACATTTGTAGACTGATGAAATTCCTTTGCTCAATCGCAGCAAGTATTTTTTTTTATAGCTGATTTCACTCGAATGACTTGGGTATATTTTTTAAACCAAAAGCTTGAAGTGTTTGTTGTTTTCAAGAAGTTTAAAGCTTTTTCTGAAACTCAAAGTAAATGCTTGTTGAAACTCTCATAACAGACTACGGGAAGGAGTATACTTGAAGTGAATTTCATTTGTTTTGTGATGATATGGAAATTGAGCATCAACTTACAGTCACTTACTCACCCCAGCAAAATGGAGTTTCTTAAAGTAAAAAATGGAAGGTCAGGTATAAGATTTTTAAGAAAAAGTTGCTAAAGTCTTTTTGGGCACAGGCAATAAACACGTCGATTTACTTGCAACATAGGTTGCCAACAAGGGCCATGGATGAAATGGACACCAGTTGAAGCTCGGAATTGCATAAAACCATCAACTAGGCATCTAAAGGTGTTCGGTGCATTCTGTTATACTCATGTACCAACTGTCAAACGGAGCAAGCTTGATGAAAAAGCTGAAAAGGGAATTTTGGTTGGTTATAGATCTATCTCTAAGGGCTATAGAATTTACAATATTGAATCTAGGAAAGTTTTTATAAGTAGAGATGTGAAGGTGGATAAAGATGCTTATTGGGATCGGGAATATCTTTCAAGTCAAAAAGATGGTTGTTGAACCTGCTTTTCAAGATTCAAATGAAGACTTGGAAGCAAAGAATGATGAAGATTTTTCTATTAAAGGCACTAGACCGTTGGCAGAAATTTATAAAAGATGTATATCTTGTGGTCCTGGAACATTCAAACTTTCAAGATGCCAGTGTAATTGAAGAATGGAAGCAAGTGATGGAGGAAATAGCCATGATTGAGAAGAACAAGACATGGGAACTTGTTGACAAACCTGAAGTTAAGCAAGTTATTAGAGTCAAATGGGTGTACAAAGTGAAGTTGAACATGGATGGATCTATCAACAAGCATAAAGCAAAGTTACTCGTTAAAAGTTATTCTCAATAGCCTGGAATTGTTACTCATATACTTTTGCACTTGTTGCAAGGATGGACACCATCAGAATTTTGATTGCATTGGCAGCACAAATGAAGTGGAAAATCTGGCATTTAGATGTCAAATCTGCCTTGAATGGTTTTCTAAAAGAGGAGATTTATGTAGCTCAACTTGAAGGTTTTGTGGTTCAAGGAAGTGAAGGTAAGGTGTATAAGCTTCAAAAAGCTTTATATGGGTTGAAGCAAGCTCCAAGGGCTTGGTACTGTAGAATCGATGCTCAATTGTGTAACCAAGATTTCCAAAAAAGGGGCAATGATGCTACACTTTATGTCAAGACACTCCCTAATGATGGCTCATTAATTGTTTCTTTACATGTTGATGATTTTCTTGTTACAAGTAGTGATGAGCAAGAGTTGTAGAAGTTTAAAGAGAATGGAGAAACAATTTGAAATGTCCAATTAAGGAGAGGTGAAGTATTTTGGGGGCTAGAAGTATACCAATCAGAGGTTGGAATTTTCTCAACCAGAAAAAGTATGCTTTGGAGATTCTGAAAAAATTCAGAATGCAAAATTGCAAACTTGTTCCTAGACCATTGGTTTTGAATACCAAATTTTCAAAGGAAGATGGAGCCGAAAGTGTGATGTTTCATTTTATAGAAGTTTGATTGCAGGTCTCTTGTACTTGACAGCTTCAAGACCTGATTTAATGAATGTTGCTAGTTTGTTTTCAAGATTTATGCAAAGTCCACATTCATTTTGTAGCTGTGAAAAGAGTGCTTAGGTACCTAAAAGGTACTAAACAACTTGGAATATGGTTTAGACCGGTTGAAGAAGGTACATTGCTTGGCTTTATTGATAGTGGTTGGGGCAGAAATATTGACGATATGAAGAGCACTACTGGCTATGCTTTTTCCTTGGGTTCTGGAGTGTTTTCATGGAATTCAAAGAAGCAAGAAATAGTGGCGCAATCCACTGCAGGGGCAGAGTCTAGCAGCAAATCAAGCTATTTGGTTGAGGGAAATTTTCAAGAATCTTGGAATGGAATTGCAAGTTGCAACTAAGATCAAGTTTGATAACAAATCAGCAATTGCAATTGCAGAAAATACAGTGCAGCATCGTAAAACAAAGCATATCCTTGTCAAGTTTCATGCCATTAGAGAAGTCGAGAAAAACAAGGAAATCAAGCTTGTTCATTGTTGTTCCGAGGATCAACTCGCTGATATATTTACCAAAGCTCTTCCCAAATTCAGATTTGAAACTCTTCATGGGCAACTTGGTGTTACCAGCAAACATATCAAGGAGGAGTCTTGAAGTATTGAGATATTTACCGTTATTATTTCTTTTTAATTTAATATTCTTTTTTTTTTTTTTGATAACCGAGAAATCCGTCTGTGACCCGCCTTTTGGACCAATCACAGCCTTCTAAACTCGGTGGATAATGGGCCCGCCCCTCTACCCTTCTCCACTTAAATACCGTGCTTCGCTTTGCATGTGTGGGGCTTGAACCTGCAACCTAAGCCACAAATCCTCCACCTTTTGCCACTTGAGCTAGGCCTTGGGGGCTTTTTAATTTAATATTCTAGTTCTGAAATTTAGTTATTTAGTTATTTAGTTAAGGTAGAATAGGAGTTTATTTAGTACCCTGGTTGACATAGAATAGGAGTCTTTCATCTATTTATTTCTATGACATGAATGAATAAAATAAGCAAAAAAACATTTGGTTCGCGTATTCTTTCCCCTTCTCTGTAGTCTGTAGAACAAGAAGCTTGGTCAAACAAGCTCTTACTTGAACTTCTGAAATTTTAATTGATGAATCTAGCACATTATTTGAATTTTTTTGTAAATTTCACATTTTTATCCTTTGGATGAAGTTCAGAGCAAAACAAGTCAAAATCAAGCAAAATGGATGATATTGGTTTGATTAATGTTGTGGGATTTCAATGGGTATGTTGGTTGTTGTATTTTTTTTCAATTCTAACCAACTCAAATATCCTCTAAACAGTCTCAAATTTTAGATATGAGCTCCTCTCAATATTTCGAGTCTTTTGACATATATTTCAGTTATATTACCTTCTCAAAAAACATATATATAATTCACCCGAAACGACCTACGTTTGCGGCACGCCGAACTTTAGAATCAATTTTGGAGAAGCTTTAATGGTTGAACATGGAGGAGGAATGAAGAAGAAAAGCAACAAAGCAAGAAGGAAGAAGAAGAAGGAAGGAGGACGAAGAGAAGAAGAAGCCACTAATGGCCGGAGAAGAATAAGGACCGAAGAAGAAGGAAGAAGGAAGAGAAGAAGATAGGGGAATCAGTAGATGAAAAGTGCACTTCGCTAGAAATTAAAAGTGGACGAAAGGCCATTTTAAGTAATTAATGATAATTGAATTATTTTTTTGCATGGAATGTTGACCCAATGGACATTTTTTCTAATTTTCCCTATTTCCTTTACATGTTTAGAGTAGTTTTGTGTTCCCTTAGGCCTTAGTTAACATGGCATCTTGGAATTATCAGTGGTTGGATTGGATGATGGCAATTCATTTTTTGAGCCTCTATTTACTAATTGTGGAGGAGACCAGCAATTGCAAAAATGCCTATATGTTCTTGAGAGCGAGTTGTGTGCACCACTCATTCATGTGGGGAATATGTGCAATCTTTGTGGTTATCAACCACACCCTTTAAGAGGATATCCTTATGCACCTTACCTTTCCCCAAGTCCTTTATGATTATTCTTCTTTAGTTTTTGATGATATTAAGGACTATGAAGTGGAGGATGTGGATCAATTTTGGATCATGAGACAATTTCAAAAAAAGGGGCGACTCAAATGCTCGATTTAAGAGAATAAAGTTTTTGCTAGAGCGCATAAGTGACACATACAGTGATCAAGTCTTGGATAATTTGATGGAGAATACGCAAAGAAATGGCATAGTCATTCGCAACTTAGAGGCTTAACTAGGACAATAATATACATCACATTTCAACGGTTGATTCAAATGTTTCTATTGGTATTGTTTAACTGCAAAAAAAATGATCTTTTGATAAATTTCTTTTGTACTTGCATTGTTTCTCTCAAGCTCACACCCTGAGTTGCAAGACAACTTAAAACCTTGTAGAGCCCAAGGTCATCCTGCATCACCTCTGTTAGAAAATTCCTTAGCATTGTCTTGTTGATATCAAAGAAAATCACCGAGCAAATTGAATAACAAGAGGGGTGTGACAAACATGAAGTTTAAAATTCACAAACCAGTGATTCCTTGCCATCTCCTTCCACTGACTCCGACAAAAGAGACAAAATGCTCCCTAGGTGCTTTTGTAAATAGGATAACTGATGAGCCTCTTCATCAGACTGTGATGGCATATTTCGTCGACTGTTGCTACGTGCAAGCTGCAATTATAGAAACAAGGCTTCTGGTTATTACTTCGCAGCAGTGCAACATGTGCTTATGGAACAAGCCAGAATGACACAATATTTATATGAAACACATAATAAAGTCATTAAACACAATTAGAAATGGTAAGGTATGAAGGAACAATTTATAATCTGTAAACCACTCAATGAGAGCCAAAATATTGGACAGAATTAAGTTGAAATGATTTCTATTCATAAAAGTCATTTAGAGTCTTTAGACCAATCCTCTTAGGAGAAATTAGAAATTTAACCATGCTAACACTCTTAGGTGTCAAGCCTAGGCAGTGTTACCAAAGGAACGGTAAAAGCGCGCTTAAGTCCTGAAGCGAGGCTCAAAAGGTGTTGAGCGCTTCACCTCATTTAGTGTGTGCTTCAGTGTCATTATCAAGGTTCTAAGGCATATTTTTCCTTGCCAATGAGCCTCTTTTGAAGTGGTGACACTAAACAATTGATATTTCACTTTATCGTTAGAAAAAAATCAATTTCTTTGTTCATATATGTGTTATTCATGCTTATAATTATTAGTCTTGGTCGAGTTCAAAAGCGGCAATTCTTTCAAAATAATGTCTTGTACGAGGCAAGGCACAAACTTCAGGAGTTGAAGTAGACACGGAGCATGCGCGACTATATCAAGGAGCTCACCATCCTTATGCTCCAAATCCCCAATCACACCAACAATGACTTGTTGTTCCATTTTATGGAGGAGTTGTAGAATTGGGCTAAATAGGAGTTGACAAGTCACAGATATAGAACAAGCCATAGTGGAGGCCAAGTCTTTTGATGGATTTCCGACATGACAGGTATAACAAAAATAAAGGCAAGGAGTCGAAAGGTAGCAACGTAAAAGCTGGGCGGAGATCATGGAAAAAGTAAAGAGACCTACTTACAACGCCTTAAAACCCAAGATGCCAATAAGTTTGATTACAAGAAGTTGAGTGGCTGCCAGAGCTATGCCGAGAAGAAAGCACAAGTCGAGAAGAAGGGCTGCTACATATGCAGAGGTCCATGCGGTTTCAAAAATTGTCCCGACTTGAAGTCTTAGTGCCATAGTGCATAAGCAAAAGGGGCAAAAGCAAGGACAGAGTTTGGGTGCAACACAGTTGTGTATGATAGGACTATGTAGACTATCAAGAAGCAATCTATCCAACCCAACGATGATGCAATCATTACGTGGATCTCACAATCAACAACAAGCTCGCCTGTGCACGGGTAGACACTAGAGCAACTCACAGCTTTGTGACCAAGGTCGCAACAAAAACACTAGAGTTGAAGCTCGCTCCAACTAACTCTTGTGTTAAGACTGTGAATGTTGAGGCTCAAAATGCTCATGGTGTAGCTAACGACGTTGGTGTCAAATTGGGCATTTGGAAAGGTATAACAATTTTTACCGCCACTACGATGGATACCTGGAAGGCAAGTGTGGTCTAGAAACCAAGGTGGAAAGGGACATCATTGATATAATCAAAGAAGTGTATGGAAACAAATGTGTTGATTATATTAGAGGCAAGTGGGACCAGAGGAGGCATTGTCATAGTGTGGGACAAAAGAGTATGGAAAGGGAAAATTAGTAGTGTAGGCATGTACAGTGTCACCTGCAGTTTCACAGCAAAGTGCCAAGATGTAAATTGGCATCTCATAGGAGTTTATGCTCCAAATGCCAGGGAGGAGAGGAAAGAAACTTGGTGGGAGATTGGTGCAGCCAGGGGACTACCTTGGGTCCTTTGTAAGGAATCCAAGCAAAGAAGCAAACGACCTCGAAATTTATGCAAACTTGATATCCAAAAGGCCTATGATCACTTGAACTGGATGTTTTGATATTGATGATGCAAAGGATGGGCTTTGGAGCCAACGGGATAAGATGGGTGAAATATTGCATTAGCACAGTGAAGTTTCCAATCCTAATAAACATGACCCCCAATGGATTTTTTTCCTCTCCAATGGGGCTGAGACAAGGTGATCCCTATCACCTTTCCTCTTCATCCTAGCTATGGGAGCCAAAAGTAAATCAAAAGGGATATGGAATTGGGTTATAGAAAAATGTGAGAAAAAGTTGACCAATTAAAGGAGTTAGTTCTTTTATTTGGGGGGGGGAGATCGACCATGGTCAATAGTGTTTTGGATGCAATGCCTGCATAGATGATGTCAGTAGGTCAGTAGTCCCACCCCTTGACAATGTGATCAAGAGAATAGCCATGATAAGAAGAAAAATATTTTAGTAAGGAAATGAAGACAAGAAAATTTTATCAGGTCAAATTGGAAGAGGTCATGAAAAGCAAGAAGGAAGGGAGAGTGGGGATCAAGTATGAAGATGCAAAACAAAAGCATAATGATGAAGTGGTTATGGAAATTCATTACAGGAGAGAATATGTTGTGGCGGGAGGTCATCTATGGAAAGTATGAAATGGAGGATAAATGGATTACCAAAATGGTGACCACTCCTTATGGTTGCTGGAGATCAGTTAGGAATTTGTGGCCATTAATACTGTCCATAATATACTTTAAGGTGGGGAATGGACTAAAAGTGGATAGCTTAGAGAACTTTGAAGCAGTAATTCCCTGATCTACACCTATTAAGCTTTCAGGCCACTGTTGCGAAAATGTGGACATGTCAGGGTTGGAAACTTCAGCTCAGGAGAAATTTAAATGACTTGGAGGTGTAAAGGGTAGGTACCCTATACAACACCTTGGCCCCTTTCAACAACTTAACTAGGGAAGAAGACACAGCAATATGGAAGGTAGGCAACAAAGGAGTTTTCACCTATGTTGCGCGGACTCTTCATTTTTGCAGCCGACCCCGTGTCGACGCGACACTGGTGCGGGTGCGGGGTGCGTGTCAGATTCGGTCAATTTGATCCGGATACTTTTACCAGAGCCAAGGAAAAAAATGGGGAAGAAGAGATCAATTTCATCGCCGCTGAAAGTTGACGACTTTTTCTCCGACGAAGTTGTCACATGGTCTGGTTGCTCCATGGAAAAGAATAGAGAAAAGGCAAACCTTACAAGAACAAAGAGAGAGAGAGAGCAGGCAAAGCTTTTTTCTTGTACAAGAGGAGGCGAAGGCTTCATGGGAAAGAAGAAAGAATTCTAAGTCTTTTTCTTGAAAAAGAAGAGAGAAACTTTTTTTCTTGAAAAGGAACAGAGCATGCTAAGGGTTTCTTGGGAGAAGAAACGTCTTTCTCGGGAGAAGAAAGGGCAACGCAGCACTTTAATGAATTGTCCTATCTAATTTAAGTTAGGCTATATATATATATGATTATTATTTTTTTACAATAAATAAAAGGAATTATAAAAAAAAAAAAATTAATTAGTAACAAGTCATAATTAATTTATGCTTTTAAATGGGCCGATGTAGGAGAGTGCATTATTTGGAATAAGCCAAAAAATCATATCAATTTGAACCGAATTCTGATTTGATTTAGTTTATATTTTATGTTTGTACATCTATAATTGATATACTTCTACGTATAGTGTTTTACAAGATATTTATTATTATTATTATTATTATTATTATATGAATATTTTTAGCCGAATCCCCGCACCCGTATCCATTCTCGGATTCGCACCCCCGAATCTAAAAATTTAAATTTTGCCAAATCCGACTCTCGAATTCGCATCCGTCTCGGATACCCGCACCCGAGTCCGAGCAACTTAGGTTTTCACTGTGAACTCTGCATACCGAAATATCACATACAATGTCAATTGTTTCACATGGCTACTAACCCGAGAAGTAGTACTGACACCGGACAACATGAAGAAGAGGAAATACCATTTATGCTCCAGATGTTACTTATGTGAAGAACAAACAGAGACAGTCAACCATCTCTTTTTACACTGTAAACGGGTAGATCAGCTATGAAGACTATTCATCTGCTTGCGGAAAATCTCTTGGGTGAAACCAAGGAACATAGAAGGAGTGTTGAAGTGTTGGATTAGAGTTGGCAATGCTACAAAAAATGAGGAAAGATGGAAGATTGTCTGTATATGGTGGACAGTGTGGAAAGAAAGGAATCAAAGATGTTTTGAGGAAAGTAGAGCAATTTATATAATTTTAAGATTAATTACCTAACTTTGTATTACTTTTGATGTGCACAAAAAGTGTTAGGACAGAATGAAGATATTTTAGAAGTTTTAGACTATTTGTAACAAAAAGAACAAATAGGCCTCCTAGATTGTAATACTTTTGGAAAGGAGGACTAAACTTTGATGTAGTATACTTGTGGATATATAGATGGAAAAGTTACCATTTCTCAAAAAAAAGAATAATGCCTTGAAACTGATGGGCCTCTCTCTCCCTTTTAAAAAAAATAAAAGTACTCCATCTACTTTATTCTGGAACAAAAAAGTAAGGAAAAGAGAGACACAAGTTTCTCAAGAACAAGGAAAGATCAATCAATCGCTCAAGATCGATCAAGAGAATACCATGGATTCAGGTACTTCCCTGACTAATGTACCATTTTTTGGATGTTATGTGAAAATCATTAAGTTCCACTATCCTAATGTCATGTATCGGGATTTGTATTAGTTTGTTTATGGTTTACTATCAATAATCTGTTAAAATCCTTACAAAATTTTACTGTTTCGCAAAGTCTTTTTAACATGGTAAACAATCCATATTCTAGCTTCTTCATATGTCTAAATCTTATTTCAGGAACCTAAACTACCACTAAAATCTTCAATAGATAACAAAAAATGCACAGAAAGCTCAATATATATTATCAATTCAATGATAATTCTCTTTGAAACGGCAGTTCAAAAAAATGCTAGAGTTTTGAACAATATCCTCACCTGCAATGGCGACAATGCAGACAAGAACCCATCGAAAGCTGAAGTGGAGGGCCAAACATCAGCTACAGCAGCTGAATCCTTATGTCCTTTAGGGAGCAACCTCTTGTAACTCTGAATGTACAAAAATACAACCAAATCAAACACATTAACACCAACAGACCCAATCTCGGAGGGCTTAGCGGTAACGAGAGGGTCAGAGACGGAGTGAAGAACACAGGCAATGGTTTCAAGGAGAAGTTGAGCTTGGTCAGGCGAGATCTGAAGGGACTCAGCAATGGATTCCGGGTTAACACGGTAAGTTGATTCAGACGAAAGGGACAATAGCTTGTCCTTAATGGGACCTAGGGTTTTTGTTCCGTGGGTGAAAATTAGCTTTGGGATCGGTAATAGGCCGTGTTCGAATGGCTCTCTACGTGGGTGTACGTAAGCTGGGGAGGGGGATGGTGTCGTTGCGGGGGATGGTGTTTCATCGGATTCTGCCATTGGTACTATGGGAAAGAAGAATGGAAGGAAGAAAAGCTTTGGTAGAGTGAAAATGGCAGCGATTGGAAGAATCTCAGCGAGAGAAGAAGCGGGGCTGAAAAGCCCGCTTGGCCCGTACTTGAACGCGCGCGGTTTTTTCCTCGCCAGTAGGTTAGACAGAATGTTATTTTTGAGTGAACAATGCTCACATTTCCTTTTGTTTCCTATCTATGCTCTCGTTGTCACTCCCCAAATTTTGGCCCACATAAATTAAAGATAGTTATCTTACTGTCCATAGTTAACTGAGAAAGGTTTCCTTTTTTTTACCGAAAAAACTAAAAATTAAAACTAAAGAATATATTCTATCTGTGAAATCATATATATAATCACATGTTTATCTTACACCCAACAAAGATATAGTTCATATACTTGTAAACAATTTTCAATTTATTCAACCAAACATGATTCGTCCAAGGAAAAATAACAACACCGTGTTATCACATATATAGGGACGGTATAATAATATAAAAAATTATTGGTCAAAAGTTAATATAAGCAAAGATGAAAGATAGAAATAATTAATGCAATAACTATGAGAATTCATAATTATAACTACAGAGTGTAAAAGAGTGTTAATAACATTTGCAATAATTAGTAATAACTAAGATAATTTATAATGTTACATCTAAAGAATTATAGTTGAATTTCTAATAAATTTTATACTTACATAAATAAGTAGGACTTTTAATTAATGTTACTACTTTTTTTATAGTTATTAGATTTTAATTTAGTGTAGGGACAAAATGAAAATATTTATTCCATAATACTAAATATAAAATGAAAAAATGGCATAGCATGACAACCTATAGACTTTATTGGTAATAAATAGCCCACTTTAAATTTTTTAGCAAAAAAAGATTTTTTTTTAATATTTATTTGGCATTAAATAGCCACATTCTTTTTTTTTTGAAAATTTATTTTTCTTCCAAATTTTCTCTCTTTTTCCTAGCAGTTACCTTGTTTGCTTTTATCGTTCCTTTTTTCTCTCTCCTTATAATTTGTCAACAAAAAAAATTACGTATTTTTCAATTCTCTCTTTCTTCCCTTTTTTTTCCTCCCTCTTTCAAGTTTAGGATTTCTATCTTCTTCTCTAAAATACTTCCATTAAAGATCAATCACAACAGTAAACTCTTCACAATAAGTAACTCAAATCATACCAAAAAAATTTTATATTGGTTGTCTGGGTTATTTTTTAAAAAAAAGTTGAGATTTTCTACATTCTTTATCTTGTAGTTGGATGCAAGATTTTTTCTTTTTACAAATTTTCGTATTTGTATTATAATTTTACAACGTTTTCTCGCCCCAAAAATTGCAACGTTTCGTGAATTCTGGAATTGACGTTTTTTCAATTTTTAATAAATAATTAATTAATATATATATATTGACATTTTTTTAAAACATTAAATTTCGTTGATTGAATTTGATAATGAATATTTATTTTGTCTCCAACAAATGTATCTAAATTTGTTAATGAATACAAGTGAACACACAACAATGTAAAATTATCTAAATTTGTTAATGAATTTCATTGATTGCATTCCAAAATAGTAATGCAAGCAATTGTATACCTATGTAAAATTAGAAAGATACTAATGCAAACAAATGTATACCAATTTATAAATGAATATGGACGAATGTATCCAATATAAATGTATATTTATGTAAATTTGAAAGATACTAATGCAAATAAATGTATACCAATTTATCATGAATACGAACAAATGTATCCAATACAAATGTAAAATTAGAAAGATATTAATGCAAACAAATGTATACCAATTTATAAATGAATATGGACGAATGTTTCCAATACAAATGTATACTTATGTAAAATTTGAAAGATATTAATGCAATAAATATAAATGTACACCAATTTATAATGAATACGAACAAATGTATGTCAATCTATTAGATGAATATGGATTAATGAATATCAATGCAAACAAATGTATACAAATTTGTTAAGTGAATATGGATTGAGTTCAAAGGCAAAATAATTGGCAGGTAATGAACTCATAGGAATATCTTTGAAATAAGAATAATCATAATCAAAATATTATTTGCTAATTTTAAGAAAATATATAATTTCAAATAGTATTTTGCTAGTTTTAAGTGGAAATGGTTGGAAGATAGAATAGAGATGGCATTAATTTTCTTTTATTATTTTTAAAAATACGAAATAATTTGAAAGGAGAGAGTTTTGGCTAGTTTTAAGGAGAAATGGTTGGAAGTTAGAAGAGAGATGGAATTAATTTTCTTTTATTATTTTAAAAAATACGTAATAATTTGAAATGAGAGAAATAATTCTAAATAATCTTTTGCTAGTTTTAAGGAGTAATGGTTGCAAGTTAGAAGAGAGATGATATTAAATATCTTTTATTATTTAAAAAAAAAATTAAAATGTCGATATATTACTTTTAGGCTAATATGTGCCAATTTTTTATTTGTTTATTAATTGCTAGTTAATATTGGGCTATTTGTTGCCAATTGTATGTAACACTTGTCTATATGTATCAATTCTTCATATAAAATTTATTTTGTTAATGATAAATTTTAAATGATTCATATATAATCACATATTTTCACATTCATATAAATTTTAAATGATTTATAAAAACAAATCCTGACAATTCTCTAATTCTTGAGAAGTTGAATAATTTTGTAAAAAAATATTCAGAAGCATATATCTACATCACAAGAGAAATTGTTAACAATAACAAATGAATTTAGACTACAATAAAAATTAAATTAATACAAACTTCAACTGGTGTTATTACAAGTCATATAAACTTTTCTTCGTCGAAAATACTTAAATATTAAGAAATAGTAAATCAATAAAATAAAAAGGCAATGTTTATATTAACAAAAAGGCAATGTTTATATAGTAATAACTATTTTGAAGCAAACTTCTTGACAATCTAAATCACATAAGTAGCATTGATAAATAAAGTCATTCTTTTGTCTTGAGAATCAAAAAAAAAATCGTGACAATTCTCTAACTCTTGAGAAGTTTAATAATTTTTGAAAAAAGATATTCAGAAGCATATATCTACATCACAAGAGAAATTATTAACAAAAACAAATGAGTTTAGACTACATCATGTTAACTTCATATATTAAAACATTACATACTATCTAAGCAAAAAAATAATTATTATATCATCAAAATTATTTTTCTCAAGTACTCGAGGTTAAGGAATATACCCTCTTACGATAGAACAATTTACTTCATCAAAATAGTGGTACATCATATTCCGCTAAACTTTGAACTTACTCAACGACAATAAATAACACGAAATTTTTTAAAATGAAAGAAGAAGAGTAGAAGATTCAAAAAAATTGTGGTTGAAAAATGAGAGGAAACCCCTCTATTTATAGTCAACAAAGGGTAGTATGAACAAGTGTTTTTTTGTGTCTTATATGAAAGGTCATGACCTTTCTAAAAAGTCACAATTCTTTGGAAAAGTCACAACTTATTGAAAAAGTCACAACTATTTGGAAAATTCACAACTCTTTGGAAAAGTCACAACTCATCGAAAAATCACAACCCTATGAAAAAAGTCACAACTTATCAGAAAAGTCACAACTCATCGAAAAAGTCACAACCTAAGTTAGGGATATTATAGTAATTTAACATTCAAGTTAGGAGTTCATGCTTTTAAGGTAATATAGATAAGATGAAATAAAATCATTAAGTAATTTTTATTCATAAAATATTGTCTTTAAGTTCATGTCATAAGAATCTAATAAATAGGAGGAAAGTAGAAGAAAGAAAATAGATAGAGAGAGAAAAGAGTTGGATGAATTCTATTTTTGTTTCTTGGGGAAGGTGCGTTTTTATGGTAGGAATAGTGTAGATGAAAGGTTTATTTGGGGAAAAGCAAAGGTGGAGTGGATTTTAATGGAGGAAGTTGGAAGGGGAAGTGGATAAGAAGAAGAAGAAGATTTGAGAGAGATTGGGGGTTTGGGTCGATTATTTTAGAGAGAATGGGGAGATAGATGGGTTTTTTAGGGAATTGAAGGGATTAGAAAGGGGTGGTTCGGGTGGTAAGTTGGCTGACCTACGAAAAACTGCACTCAAGAGTGATCAGGGCACCTCGTGCCATCACTGCGCCATAAAAGGTGCTCAGTAGTTTGCACCATGGCACGGCGCTCCGCTTAGTGCGCCACGAACTGAACTCTGTAGTTTTTGTCCTGGTGCGGCGCGCCAGACAGTGCGCCCACTCCATTTTATTTTATTTTTATATTCAACTACTACAAACTAAGTTACAAATAATTGAAATTCTAACAAGCTAAAACTTATAAAATAAAAATACTTCCTAGATCCTAAGAAATTAAACTACACTAGAACAAAAATTCAAAATTTAAACAAAACTACTTATTTATTACATATTGTTCATGGGTTGCCTCCCGTGGAGCACTTGATTTAACGTCACGGCTTGACTCAGCTTGGATCATTTGTCGTTCAGCTCAAGAGCCTCTCGATCACGATGTCACGACCTGGGAGCACCCCCTAGTCGTAACCGGCGTACTCGACCTCGAAGAGGTCTAATACAAGCCTCTTAGCATTCATTCATCGCATAGAAACTAAAACCATAAGGAATTTAAAACTTTCTTTACCAAGAAAAACATTGCA